>JAVGWX010000009.1:92845504-93033004 GCA_036924085.1 Ariolimax columbianus
AGGGGAGGGAGGTGGTCACATGAGACAAGGGGAGGGAGGTGGTCACATGAGACAAGGGGAGGGAGGTGGTCACATGAGACAAGAGGAGGGAGGTGATCACAGGAGACATGGGGAGGGAGGTGAGGTGAGGTGAGGTGGTCACAGGAGGCAAGGGGAGGGAGGTGAGGTGAGGTAGTCACATGAGACAAGAGGAGGGAGGTGAGGTGAGGTGGTCACAGGAGACAAGAGAAGGGAGGTGAGGTGGTCACAGGAGACAAGAGGAGGGAGGTGAGGTGGTCACAGGAGACAAGAGGAGGGAGGTGAGGTGAGGTGGTCACAGGAGGCAATGGGAGGGAGGTGAGGTGATCACAGGAGACAAGGGGAGGGAGGTGGTCACAGGAGGCAAGAGGAGGGAGGTGGTCACAGGAGGTAAGGACGGGAGAGATCCAGGAAATAGGAACAATGGAAGAGAAAGTTTGTGTTCAATTATCGCTACGGTCTCATATCGATGATTTCTTTCTGGACATCTGGAGCAGAGGATACAACACAGCCGTCAGCTAACAGCAGTCAGAGACCCACAGCCACAACATAGCCGTCAGCTAACAGCAGTCAGAGACCCACAGCTACAGCCAGTGAATGAGCTGACAGCAGAGAGCAACTCATAGCTGGTTGCTTGCATCAGGGCCAGCGAACCAGAGTTGGCCGAGATCCTATTCCACCTTGAAGCGTCGACCCTTGAAACAGGCTGGGATCGTGTAGTCTGGCTAAGATAACTGATACCCAAAATGCCAGTTGAAACTGAATTTGTTGGCTGAAATGAGCAGATATCGCAGCCTCGCTATAAGCTACGACACAACCTCAGAATATCATGTTCAGAACGAACGAAGACGGAGAAGCACAAGAAGTGGACATCTGCCATCCTTCTAGCCGTTACCCACCATTACTCCGTACATGTTCAAGCTGTGTTGTTGTTAGCTCAGCAAATCAAGTCTATTTCTTTTATAAAATCTTTCGCTACAAGCCGCCTTGCCCCCACCCATACCTGCCTACCAAAACACATACACATACATATATACACACATAAGTACATATGCACACACATGTGTCCAATGCCCCACATGTATAACGTATGTGACCAGATATACACATCTGAAATGCTTGCGTTGATAATGTCTTTGTTAAAATGTGGTGTTTGTGTGTGTATGTGTGTGTGTCTGTGTATGTGTATGTGTGTGTGTCTGTGTATGTGTGTGTGTTTATGTGTGTGTGTGTGTGTTTGTGTGTGTATGTGTGTGTTTTTGTGTGTATGCATGTGTGTGTATATATGTGTGTGTGTGCGTCTATGTATGTGTGTGTGTGTGTGTGTGTGTTTGTGTGTATAGAGCATAATGTCTGATATGTCACATTGTTAAAATGCCTGTGCCTGACACATGTCCATGACCTCTGAGCTGTTCGTGACCTCTGACCCTAATTTATTCGCAGGTCAACAGGCCCCTGACCATGAAGAAAGATGGCATCCAAACACGGAACCGGAAGATGTCCACCAAGAGCAAGAAGGGCAAGAAAGGCATGGTGGCCATGTCGGACTTCCTACGGGACAACAAACCCTTCCCTGGGTTCGGCGCTCCTTCCTTCAGTCCTCCCATACACTCTGTGCATCCCTACATGAACCACATGAGCGGACACACTCTGACGGGAGGATACCACCATCCTCAGATGGGAGGGGGACTCGGGGGAGGACTCACTGGCGGACTGGCTGGAGGATTCTCCAACAATTTTACTAACTCTCTGCAGCCACCAACCTTCGCCTCCTCCCTGCAGACAGCCTCGTTTCCCTCCTCCCTGCAGCCGCCATCTTTCGCCTCATCGTACGGAACCATCCCAAATATCTCCTCCGGTGGTCTCAACCTGTCCACGTCCAACATGGTGGGCGCCATGGCATGACACTACTCCTACAGCGGACTGGAAGCTCCCGGCCTCCCTGTGGACAGGCTGTTACAGTCTGGCTCTCAGTTCTGGACAAACTAGATCCTGGTTCGTGACGTCATGTCTCTTTTCGTTTCTGGAACTCTTACAAGAGATCGGCCTGTACATGTTGTGCACCCTCGTCAAGGTGTGCACCATCGTCAAGGTGTGCGGCAGATGTTAGGTGTGCACCATCGTCAAGGTGTGCACCATCGTAAAGGTTTGCACCATCGTCAAGGTGTGCGGCAGATGTTAGGTGTGCACCATCGTCAAGGTGTGCACCATCGTAAAGGTTTGCACCATCGTCAAGGTGTGCGGCAGATGTTAGGTGTGCACCATCGTCAAGGTGTGCACCATCGTAAAGGTTTGCACCATCGTCAAGGTGTGCGGCAGATGTTAGGTGTGCACCATCGTCAAGGTGTGCACCATCGTAAAGGTTTGCACCATCGTCAAGGTGTGCGGCAGATGTTAGGTGTGCACCATCGTCAAGGTGTGCACCATCGTAAAGGTTTGCACCATCGTCAAGGTGTACGGCCGATGCAAGGGGTACAGCCTGATACGGGCTTGTCAAGGTGTGTGGACTCGTGAAGGTGTGTGGACTCGTGAAGGTGTGTGGACTCGTGAAGGTGTGTGGACTCGTGAAGGTGTGTGGACTCGTGAAGGTGTGTGGACTCGTGAAGGTGTGTGGACTCGTGAAGGTGTGTGGACTCGTGAAGGTGTGTGGACTCGTGAAGGTGTGTGGACTCGTCAAGGTGTGTGGACTCGTGAAGGTGTGTGGACTCGTCAAGGTGTGTGGACTCGTCAAGGTGTGTGGACTCGTGAAGGTGTGTGGACTCGTGAAGGTGTGTGGACTCGTGAAGGTGTGTGGACTCGTGAAGGTGTGTGGACTCGTGAAGGTGTGTGGACTCGTGAAGGTGTGTGGACTCGTGAAGGTGTGTGGACTCGTGAAGGTGTGTGGACTCGTGAAGATGTGTGGACTCGTGAAGGTGTGTGGACTCGTGAAGGTGTGTGGACTCGTGAAGATGTGTGGACTCGTGAAGGTGTGTGGACTCGTCAAGGTGTGTGGCCTCGTGAAGGTATAGAGCCTCGTCAAAGTGGGTGGCCTCGTCAAGGTGTGTGGCCTCGTCAAGGTGTGTGGCCTCGTCAATGGCCTCGTCAAGGTGTGTGGCCTCGTCAAGGTGTGTGGCCTCGTCATGTTCGTCCCTACAATCACATCACACTACGTATACTCCACAAACAGCCGTTCGGGGCGACATTTACAAGAACCCCTCTGCTCTAACCTCAGCTCACGTACAAGAACTGTCAAATCTAAAGGTGCCGTCGAGGATGCAGTCACCATACGTCACGTGTTTGTCTTCTCAATTTGCTGCAGACAAGAAATTCACCATCAGGCAAGAATAGTGAAAATCGGTTAGAGATACTTCCGACTGTTTGTAGTTCTGAGCTAGGGTGTCTATCTGAGCTAGGGTGTCTGTCTGAGCTAGGGTGTCTGTCTGAGCTAGGGTGTCTGTCTGAGCTAAGGTTTCTGTCTGAGCTAGGGTGTCTGTCTGAGCTAGGGTGTCTGTCTGAGCTAAGGTGTCTGTCTGAGCTAGGGTGTCTGTCTGAGTTAGGATGTCTTAGTAAGACATGTAGTACGTGGGACATCATGATGGCGTCAGACCCGTTCTAGCGACATCTCTGACTACCACCCAGGCAGCACACGAAATCCCACACAAGCACACTCCCCCACACACACCACCGGAAGTGTACTCATACCAGGCGGAAGTTGACAACAGCGTCATCCAGGATCTGGAAGTGACCAAAATGGCTGTCGATGATATGTGCTCACGTCCGTGACGTTTTGACGGCTCACGTCCGTGGTTTGGTGTTTAGTGCTCAGACACTTAGCTGCTATAATGGACCCACTGCATCGTTTCTCGGCGATGTCTCCAGAATGAGACGAGCCATAGTGTCGGCCTTGGCACTATCGAAGGCCTCACTGACCTGGGTAGGATCAGGTACAGATCGTGTAAGTCTGTTTCACCCAAGATCTCCTTGTATGGATGTGCCATTTATTGTGACGGTGACAGAACTGTATGGTGTGACCAGGTACAGTGACATAACTGTATGGTGTGACCAGGTACAGTGACGTGTGGTGTGACCAGGTACAGCGACATAACTGTATGATGCGACCAGGCACAGTGACATAACTGTATGGTGTGACCAGGTACAGTGACGTGTAGTGTGACCTGGTACAGTGACGTGTGGTGTGACCAGGTACAGTGACAGAACTGTGTGGTGTGACCAGGTACAGTGACGTATGGTGTGACCTGGTACGGGTTTACAACATCATCTGATTATGTAATGAACAGTGATACAATAGTTTGGTAAGTGACAGGAAGTATCACTGAGTGTAAGATGTGGATCATTGACCGGACATTTTGGTAGAGAACAGTCCGGCTGGGACTCGAATAGACTGGTATGGAGTGAGCCTCAGCACCTTAGTCTGGGCAGCTCATCAGATAACACGCTTCCAGGCGGCAAGAACATGGCAGCAGCCAGAAGGAAGGGAAAGTAGTGCCACAGCTACCCCTGACATCCGGTAGTAAAGTGTTCAAGACTTCGTTTGTCTAGGTCGTAACTTTCTGTTTAAAGTTGCGTGACTAATTCACTCTTACAGCAAGTACCCATTTATATCATGGTAGACAAGAGCGTGTCGAGATGAGGAATTGTTCCCGTTATCTGTCATGAGAAGCAATCACTGATCACTTGGTCACAGTTTGTAGGAAATATGGTTTTCTCCAAGTCAGATCAAATAGGAAGTGTATGAAAGCGTCGCCATAGAGACAGGTTTTTAGCCAATGAACTGCTTGCTTGGTTTTGTTTCTAATACTCTATAAATAGATACATGTGTATGTTAACCAATAGAAATGTAACCACGTGGTGTCCTTTGTTGGGATTGGCTGCCGAGGAGATGGCTTATTGGACGGACGGCACTCCGACATGGGACCCAAATGTTCACTTGAGCTGGGCCCAGCTACTGCTGTCAACATATGTTATTACAGAAAGTCTATGATCTTGTGGATTGTACACTGAATGTCAGTCATAGGTTTTTATCAGCTGTTTATATCAGTCATAGGTTTTTATCAGCTGTTTATATCAGTCATAGATTTTTATCAGCTGTTTATATCAGTCATAGGTTTTTATCTGCTGTTTATATTGGCTGTTCATATCGATCACCTACTGTTTATATATGTCGTAGACTGTTCATATAATCATGACACTGTTTTGATTTACATCAACGACTGTTTATTTTAGTTGAGACTGTTTACTTTGGTTTATTTACATCAACGCTTGTTTTATATATATGTGTGCACGTAAAGTAAGGAGTACAGAACTAGTTCCCACGCCGTGTAGCGTATTGCAGATAAAGTGTTAGGTCCATATCCACTAGAACAACGGCACACTACGGGTGTTGTGGTCAGCATCGGGTCGACCGCCCGTCTGGTACTCACGGAGTGGCAAACGACAGAGGTGTAGTAGACCTCCAGTGCGTAATACAGCACCCCCGACCCCCGATTCTCTGACACTCCGATATAACATTCCTGATATTGCAAATAGACAGCTTATTACCCAGTGGACCTCCATAATCCAGGATTGAGGTCGCTGGAGACGCAGTTTGGACACACAGCGGTACAACCCCGTTGTGGAACGAGCCGTCAAGTTAGCAAGAAAGATACACACACACTCAAACACTGACACACACACTCAAACACTGACACATATTCCAACACTGACACACACTCAAACACTGACACACACTCAAACACTGACACACACTCAAACACTGACACACACTCAAACACTGACACACACTCAAACACTGACACACACGTGCACAGCTTATTTTATAACGCTAACATATTCGAAGATTCGCTTCTACAGATCTCTGTTTCGTACTCCGTCTGAGCTACTGTTTTTAGAGATCTCTGTTTCGTACTCCGTCTGAGCTACTGTTTCTAGAGATCTCTGTTTCGTACTCCGTCTGAGCTACTGTTTCTAGAGATCTCTGTTTCGTACTCCGTCTGAGCTACTGTTTCTAGAGATCTCTGTTTCGTACTCCGTCTGAGCTACTGTTTCTAGAGATCTCTGTTTCGTACTCCGTCTGAGCTACTGTTTCTAGAGATCTCTGTTTCGTACTCCGTCTGAGCTACTGTTTCTAGAGATCTCTGTTTCCTGTACCCCATCTGAGCTGCTGTGTCTAGAGATCTGTGTTTCCTGTACTCCATCTGAGCTACTGTTGCTAGAGATCTCTGTTTGCTGTACCCCGTCTGAGCTACTGTTTCTAGAGATCTCTGTTTTCTGTACCCCATCTGAGCTGCAGTGTCTAGAGATCTCTGTTTCCTGTACCCCATCTGAGCTACTGTTTCTAGAGATCTCTGTTTCCTGTACCCCATCTGAGCTACTGTTTCTAGAGATCTCTGTTTCCTGTACCCCATCTGAGCTACTGTTTCTAGAGATCTCACTTCAACCAAGATGACTGCTCCACACTCAACTTCAGGCCTGGATGTATTGTTGCCAGTCCAGTACCATCAACTGGACAGCCTCTGCCCCAGACAGGTCAAACGTTGTCTGCGAGTCGCTCCTTCATGTTTCCAGGCTGTCTGGATGCTACCCTCGTCACAGTCACACACCGAGAAGTTCCGATGAAACGGTTGGGACATTCAAACATCCAGGAATATTCATATAGACCAAGAGGATGCTCCCGCGCAGGATCTAACAAGGGACGCGTGGGGCTCAGATGGTATGTCAAGCATTAGTGGAACCCACCAGTCACAGCCCGCCAACCACCTCCAACCACAAATAAGAACGAACGAATTAATGACAAAGGCTCTTCCTCCCCCCCCCCCCCCCCCAATTTCTGAGAGAGAGAGATGCCATTATTTGAGGTAAGGTCACACGGGCAGGTTAGCGGCTGCATGACGTACACACTTTATTGACATTGCCGGTACAGTAGTGTGTAGGGAGGAACACAGCAATCACTGACAACAGTAGTGTGTAGGGAGGAACACAGCAATCACTGACAACAGTAGTGTGTAGGGAGGAACACAGCAATCACTGACAACAGTAGTGTGTAGGGAGGAACACAGCAATCACTGACAACAGTAGTGTGTAGGGAGGAACACAGCAATCACTGACAACAGTAGTGTGTAGGGAGGAACACAGCAATCACTGACAACAGTAGTGTGTAGGGAGGAACACAGCAATCACTGACAACAGTAGTATGTAGGGAGGAACACAGCAATCACTGACAACAGTTGTGTGTAGGGAGGAACACAGCAATCACTGACAACAGTTGTGAATGGCTGCAGCACAGAATTGACCAGAAACCGAGGACAAGCACATGTCAGTTCGTCACAACTTCAGCCTGCTCTCATCATGGACTGACAGTCCAGGTGTGTCTGGTGTCAGGTGTGTCTGGTGTCAGGTGTGTCTGCTGTCAGGTGTGTCTGCTGTCAGGTGTGTCTGCTGTCAGGTGTGTCTGCTGTCAGGTGTGTCTGCTGTCAGGTGTGTCTGCATCAAAGGTAGAACAATTAAACAGGACAATAGAGCACCGAGAGACTTCTATTCGAAAACTGACAGTGTCGAGAGTCAAGTCGTCAAAAGTCAAGCTCTAACTGCACATAAAACCTGGCCACCACCAGGCATGTCTAGTCTCTACTGACACACCTTCTCAGACTTGACCGTTTGAAGTTGAGAAACGACAAGTTTGACACCATATATGTTTGATTATAGAAACGACAAGTTTGACACCATCCATGTTTGATTATTTGACTATCTTGTTCTTGTTTTTGATTTGTTACTAAACCAAATACATTTCTATGTCACGTCACTCTTCATTACATTTGTTTTCTGTACATTTTTTTCTGTACGTGTTTCCTGTACATGTTTCTGTACCTTTTTCCTGTACATGTTTTCTGTACATGTTTCATGTACATGTTTCCTGTACATGTTTTCTGTACATGTTTTCTGTACATGTTTCTTGTACATGTTTTATGTACATGTTTTATGTACATATTTTATGTTTCCTGTACATGTTTTCTGCACATATTTCCTATACATGTGTCCTGTACATTTTTCTATACATGCTTCCTGTACATGTTTCCTGTACATATTTCCTGTAAATGTTTTCTGTACATAAGAAGAGACCATAGAAGGTTGTGCATGGTGTTGACAACCTCATCATGCTAAGTTCGAGTGACTGGGTCGAGGTTTTAGAAAAGGTTCATGACAGCGTAGCCCATACAATGTTGGATCACGTACAATGTTGAATCATGTTCAATGTTGGATCAGGTTCAGTGTTGGATCAGGTTCAGTGTTGGATCAGGTTCAGTTTTGGATCAGGTTCAGTGTCGGATCATGTACAATGATGGATCAGGTTCAGTGTTGGATCAGGTTCAGAGCTTGATCATGTGCAGTGTTGGATCAGGTTCAGAGCTTGATCATGTACAGTGTTGGATCAGGTTCTGTGTTGGATCAGGTTCAGTGTTGGATCAGGTTCTGTGTTGGATCAGGTTCTGTGTTGGATCAGGTTCTGTGTTGGATCAGGTTCTGTGTTGGATCAGGTTCTGTGTTGGATCAGGTTCAGTGTTGGATCAGGTTCTGTGTTGGATCAGGTTCAGTGTTGGATCATGTACAGTGTTGGATCAGGTTCTGTGTTGGATCAGGTTCAGTGTTGGATCATGTACAGTGTTGGATCAGGTTCTGTGTTGGATCAGGTTCAGTGTTGGATCATGTACGGTGTTGGATCAGGTTCTGTGTTGGATCAGGTTCAGTGTTTGATCAGGTTCAGTGTTGGATCAGGTTCAGTGTTGGATCAGGTTCTGTGTTGGATCAGTTTCAGTGTTGGATCATGTACGGTGTTGGATCAGGTTCTGTGTTGGATCAGGTTCAGTGTTTAATCATGTACAGTGTTGGATCAGGTTCAGTGTTGGATCATGTTCTGGGTTGGATCAGGTTCAGTGTTGGATCATGTACAGTGTTGGATCAGGTTCAGTGTTGGATCATGTTCTGGGTTGGATCAGGTTCAGTGTTTGATCATGTACAGTGTTGGATCAGGTTCTGGGTTGGATCAGGTTCAGTGTTTGATCATGTACAGTGTTGGATCAGGTTCTGGGTTGGATCAGGTTCAGTGTTTGATCAGGTACAGTGTTGGATCAGGTTCTGGGTTGGATCAGGTTCAGTGTTTAATCATGTACAGTGTTGGATCATGTTCTGGGTTGGATCAGGTTCAGTGTTTGATCAGGTACAGTGTTGGATCATGTTCTGGGTTGGATCAGGTTCAGTGTTTGATCATGTACAGTGTTGGATCATGTTCTGGGTTGGATCAGGTTCAGTGTTTGATCAGGTACAGTGTTGGATCATGTTCTGGGTTGGATCAGGTTCAGTGTTTGATCAGGTACAGTGTTGGATCATGTTCTGGGTTGGATCAGGTTCAGTGTTTGATCATGTACAGTGTTGGATCATGTTCTGGGTTGGATCAGGTTCAGTGTTTGATCATGTACAGTGTTGGATCAGGTTCTGGGTTGGATCAGGTTCTGGGTTGGATCTATGCCTTAAGAATTGGAGCAGCAGGAAAAAGGTCAGTCAAATATCGGTCTAAGTCTGTGACCGGAAGGACGACCTCGCCAGAACTAGAGAAATAAAAAAAGAACTCTAGTAATAACAATGTAAACACACACACATACCACACACATATCACACACACACACCACACACACACTACACACATATACACATACCACACACATACCACACACACACACTACACACACATATCACACACACACCACACACACATATCACACACACACTACACACACATATCACACACACACACTACACACACATATCACACACACACTACACACACATATCACACACACACACACTACACACACATATCACACACACACTACACACACACATCACACACACTACACACACATATCACACACACACTACACACACATATCACACACACACTACACACACATATCACACACACACTACACACACATATCACACACACACCACACACACATATCACACACACACTACACACACATATCACACACACACACCACACACACACACACTACACACACATATCACACACACACACTACACACACATATCACACACACACCACACACACACACTACACACACACTACACACACATATCACACACACACACACTACACACACACACCGCACACACATATCACACCTACACACACACACCACACACACACACTACACATACATATCACACACACACACTGCACACACACATACCACCCACACACCGCACACACATATCACACACACACAACACACACATATCACACACACCACACACAAACACACATATGCACCACACACACCACACACACACACACACACACACACAAACACACACACACACCACACACACATACCACACACGTACACACACAGACCCACACACCAACATACCTACACTCACATAGCCACACAGCCACTTACCCACTCACCCACATACCCACACACCCACAACCACACACCCACAACCACACACCCACATACCCACACACCCACAACCACACACCCACATACTTACACACCCACACACACACTAACTTACATACATAGACATACAATAGCTGGCGAGCAACATACTGTCAATGATCCTATGTAAATGTAGGGTCAGGTGTAACATCAAGCGTTATCAACATCATCAACAACATCATCATCATTATCAACAACATCATCAACAACATCATCAACAACATCATCATCATTATCAACAACATCATCAACAACATCATCAACAACATCATCAACAGCATCATCATCAACAACAGTAAGAACAACAACACCAGCAACAAAAATAGCAGCATCAGGCACCAGCAACAAAAACAGCAGCAAGAGACACAATTTACAAACATTGAAGACAAAAGTATAAAAAGAGAACAAATGAAATGAGATACTTTTGTGAGGCAGATTAGAGGAAGTTATGTGTCCCTTCCCCTTGGCCTAGTACGCCACACGATGTATCTAGAACGAAAGCCTTCAGCTGCGTGGCAGCAAACATGAACAACAGGTCTGTTTGAATACCAGGACTCCAAGTAAGAGAAGCTAGTTTGATCTGCTTGGTCTAAGGTACCTCTCCTGCTGGGTTTTCCAACACCGACGCACAATGAATGGGATGTTTTTTGTTAATGGAGAGCTGCTCTGAAGAAATATAAATGCAGTATTCTACATCAACAAACAATAATCATAACCACACAACACACAACCCCCCCCCCCCCCCCACTCCCTCCCTCCCCACACTCACAGACCCTCACACACACACACAAACGCACATACAGTCATAAACCGATCTTGGCTGCGCGTGGGCCCAATGACACACCACAATCTCTCCTTCAATCAACTGTTGCCGTATCTGGCGAGCCATCAGTCACGGTCCACAGTTCCCCCCCCCCCCCACTTGGCGAGGATGTACTCTTATTGGCGGTAGGTTGGGCGAGGACTCCATCGAAGTCTAAATATACATATAAACTGATTTGAATTTGTTTCAACTTTGGTGGAGAGAAATAAGATTTATCAATACCAGAATTTGTGTCTTCGTCTTGGTGGGAATATTCTTAGCATGAAACGAGTGTGTGCAATCTGTGTGTGACTGCTGCACGAGCTGGTACGACTGCTGCACGAGCTGGTACGCCTGCTGCACGAGCTGGTACGACTGCTGCACGAGCTGGTACGCCTGCTGCACGAGCTGGTACGACTGCTGCACGAGCTGGTACGCCTGCTGCACGAGCTGGTACGACTGCTGCACGAGCTGGTACGCCTGCTGCACGAGCTGGTACGACTGCTGCACGAGCTGGTACGCCTGCTGCACGAGCTGGTACGACTGCTGTACGAGCTGGTACGACTGCTGCACGAGCTGGTACGCCTGCTGTACGAGCTGGTACGCCTGCTGCACGAGCTGGTACGCCTGCTGTACGAGCTGGTACGCCTGCTGTACGAGCTGGTACGCCTGCTGCACGAGCTGGTACGACTGCTGTACGAGCTGGTACGCCTGCTGTACGAGCTGGTACGCCTGCTGTACGAGCTGATACGACTGCTGCATGAGCTGGTACGCCTGCTGCACGAGCTGGTACGCCTGCTGCACGAGGCCTGAGACCTCTAGGGCGATCATCCCGAACGAAAAGGACGTTATGTCCCAGTTTACAGCGAGGCTGCGATAGCTGTTTTCCGGTCGAACACATTCAGTTTCACTTGGTTTTGTTTTAGTACACTGCATCCCTTTTCTTGTAGCCAGACTACACTAGTGCAGCACGTTTACAGGGTCAGCCGCTTGGAGGTGAAACATATTCAGCTCTGGTTTGCTGATTCTGATAGAAATAGGCAGCTGTGAAAGATGGTGAAATGAGCGAGAAAGAAAGAGAGAGAGAGAAAGAGAAAGAGAGAAAGAGAAAGAGAGAAAGAACGAGAGAGACAGAAAGAGAGAGAGAGAAAGAGAGAAAGAACGAGAGAGACAGAAAGAGAGAGAGAGAGAGAAAGAGAAAGAGAGAAAGAACGAGAGAGACAGAAAGAGAGAGAGAGAAAGAGAAAGAGAGAAAGAACGAGAGAGCCACTATCAACAAATTGTACATGGGGAACTTAAAGAAGAAATTGGAGGATTGAGGTTTACGTCTTGCAACACAAGGCTCTCCCAAAACTGATGCTGTTTAGCTAACTTCATACCACAGTGTGTGCTTCGGAGGTTAGTCAGCTAACAGACTTCATGTTCACAGACAATCAGTAAACAGAGGGAGGAAACATTGTTCACAGACTACCACCAAACAGAGGGAGGAAACATTGCTCACAGACTACCACCAAACAGAGGGAGGAAACATTGCTCACAGACTACCACCAAACAGAGGGAGGAAACATTGTTCACAGACTACCACCAAACAGAGGGAGGAAACATTGCTCACAGACTACCACTAAACAGAGGGAGGAAACATTGTTCACAGACTACCACCAAACAGAGGGAGGAAACATTGTTCACAGACTACCACCAAACAGAGGGAGGAAACATTGTTCACAGACTACCAGTAAACAGAGAAAGGAAACATTGTTCACAGACTACCAGTAAACAGAGAAAGGAAAAATTGTTCACATACTACCAGTAAACAAAGGAAGGAAACATTGTTCACAGACTATCAGTAAACAGAGCAAGTAAACATTGTTCACAAACCTAGCAAACAGAGGGAGGAAACATTGTTCACATACTACAAGAAAACAAAAAGGAGGAGACATTGTTCACAGACTACCAGTAAACAGAGGGAGGAAACATTGTTCACAGACTACCAGTAAACAGAGCAAGAAAACATTGTTCACAGACTACCAGTAAACAGAGCAAGGAAACATTGTTCACAGACTATCAGTAAACAGAGCAAGGAAACATTGTTCACAGTCCTGGCAAACAGAGCAAGGAAACATTGTTTACAGACTACCAGTAAGCAGAATGAGTAAACATTGTTCGTAGACTACCAGTAAACAGATCAGGGAAAAATTGTTCACAGACCTACCAAATAGATCAGGAAGCATTGTTCACACACCTAGCAAACAGATCGAGGAAACATTGTTCACAGACTACCAGTAAACAGAGGGAGTAAAGATTGTTCACAGACCTAGGAAACGAAGCAAAGAAACATTGTTCACAGACTACCAGTAAACATATGGAGGAAACATTGTTTACAGACCTAGCAAACAAAGCAAGGAAACATTGTTCACATACTACCAGTAAACGGAGGGAGGAAACGTTGTTCACAGACCTAGCAAACAAAGCAAGGAAACGTTGTAAACAGACCTATGAAACAGAGCGAGTAAATATTGTTCACAGACTACCAGCAAACAGAAGGAATAAACATTGTTCACAGACTACCAGTAAACAGAGCAAGAAAACATAGTTCATAGACTACCAGTAAACAGAGCAAGGAAACATTGTTAACAGACCTAGGAAACAGAGGGAGAAAACATTGTTCACAGATTACCAGTAAACAGAGGGAGTTAACATTGTTCACAGACTACCAGTAAACAGAGAGAGAGAAAACATTGTTCAAAAACTTACCACACAGAGCAAGGAAACATTGTTAACAGACCTAGGAAACAGAGGGAGAAAACATAGTTCATAGACTACCAGTAAACAGAGCAAGAAAACATAGTTCATAGACTACCAGTAAACAGAGCAAGGAAACATTGTTAACAGACCTAGGAAACAGAGGGAGAAAACATAGTTCATAGACTATCAGTAAACAGAGCAAGGAAACATTGTTCACAGACCTAGCACCTGTATACACCTGGCACCACGGTGGGGTCATGTCTGCACCTTTCGCTTTGGTTCACACATTGTCTTGGTAAACAACACAGTGTTAGAATGAGACGTCAAGATGACTTCAGATCTGGCAGGTGAGATGGATTGTTGCCAATCAGACCAGAATATGGAGCAGATCATAGCCGGCTCTCCTTCTGTTGTCACTCTGCAAGGCTTGTCCGAACTTCTTCCGAACTTCATTGCCCAGACAATGTCCTCGCCGGCAATGATAGCATTCAGTGATTGTAACAGGCACATGTCCGCAGTGATGTTGAGGAGTCTGTCAATAACTCTAATGGAGATAACTAGCAGGGGTGTGTCTGTTATACCTGATCAGTCGCTCTATGAATTACGTCACTCTACGAACTTTAAAGACCTGTCGATCCTAGACTAGAACAAAACAACATGTCGATCCTAGACTAGAACAAAACAACATATCGATCCTAGACTAGAACAAAAACAACATGTCGATCCTAGACTAGAACAAAACAACATGTCGATCCTAGACTAGAACAAAACAACATGTCGTCGTCACAAATTCTTATCAGCGAAGACTTGGAGTGGTACAGTCTGGGCATATCTGAGTTGGTTCTGAACACCTGTACAGAGACTTGGAGTGGTACTATCTGGGCATATCTGAGTTGGTTCTGAACACGTGTACAGAGACTTGGAGTGGTACTGTCTGGGCATATCTGAATTTGTTCTGAACACGTTTACAGAGACTTGGAGTGGTACTGTCTGGGCATATCTGAGTTGGTTCTGAACACGTGTACAGAGACTTGGAGTGGTACTGTCTGGGCATATCTGAATTTGTTCTGAACACGTTTACAGAGACTTGGAGTGGTACTGTCTGGGCATATCTGAATTTGTTCTGAACACGTTTACAGAGACTTGGAGTGGTACTGTCTGGGCATATCTGAATTTGTTCTGAAAACGTTTACAGAGACTTGGAGTGGTACTGTCTGGGCATATCTGAATTTGTTCTGAACACGTGTACAGAGACTTGGAGTGGTACTGTCTGGGCATATCTGAATTTGTTCTGAACACGTGTACAGAGACTTGGAGTGGTACTGTCTGGGCATATCTGAATTTGTTCTGAACACGTGTACAGAGACTTGGAGTGGTACTGTCTGGGCATATCTGAATTTGTTCTGAACACGTGTACAGAGACTTGGAGTGGTACTGTCTGGGCATATCTGAATTTGTTCTGAACACGTGTACAGAGACTTGGAGTGGTACTGTCTGGGCATATCTGAATTTGTTCTGAACACGTGTACAGAGACTTGGCAAACACTATGTTTCTACTGTCTTCACTCTTTAGCACCTCATTTGTATGTGTGGGTTTGTGTGTGGGTGTATACGTGTGTGTATGTGTGTGTGTGTGTTATGTCCAATGCATTCTCTAGGATGTTTAAACAAATGTGTAACAGCAGGTAGTGTAGTGCCTTCTTGCACACTCAGTGGGCGGTTAGGCTCTTCTCTTCTCGTCCAAGCCCCACGCACCAGCACACCCAGATGCTCTATTACACAAACCAACATCTAACAAGCCATCGACTATCTCCAAAATGAACGACTTGGATTTGTACCTTGAGCCGAACAAGAAAGTCGAGAGAATCAGGCGCCAGAACCCATCAAATGGGAGACCCGCTTAACTTGGGGAAACTCAGAGAAACCAATGAGAAGTTCACGAAGGGGGGGGGGGGGGGGGAGGAATCTCAATAGACAGGTGTGGAAGCTACAAAAACTAGCTGGTATGTCCTCCATGTGTGTACCCCAACACCCTCCGCCCTTGTTCAAAATGTAATTGCCCAGAGGCGAGTGTCAGCTGGGGTGCCTGACATATGGGCCTGTGTCACGAGACGCAACTGAATTATTGATTGGGGGATTGCAGAGAATGATTTGACGCAAAACCAACAGTCATAAATCTTGTTCTACTTGGGCGGCCATCTTTGTGCCTTCTTGTCACCACACGTCACAGAACCGCCAGTCAGACTTCATTTGTTCCTTTCAGTGAATCACGACCATCTTGTGCGACTTTTCCCCTCGATTTCAAACAGGGCCATGCAGTGGTGACGTTTAACCATGTCTAAGTAATGGGTGTGCACGATTGGTTAGCTCTAGTTACAGCCTGCACGATTGGTTAGCTCTAGTTACCGCCTGCACGATTGGTTAGCTCTAGTTACAGCCTGCGCGTCATTGGTTAGCTCTAGTTACAGCCTGCACGTCATTGGTTAGCTCTAGTTACAGCCTGCACGATTGGTTAGCTCTAGTTACAGCCTGCGCTATTGGTTAGCTCTAGTTACAGCCTGCACGTCATTGGTTAGCTCTAGTTACAGCATGCACGATTGGTTAGCTCTAGTTACAGCCTACACGGCATTGGTTAGCTCTAGTTACAGCCTGCACGATTGGTTAGCTCTAGTTACAGCCTGCACGGCATTGGTTAGCTCTAGTTACAGCCTATACGGCATTGGTTAGCTCTAGTTACAGCCTACACGGCATTGGTTAGCTCTAGTTACAGCCTACACGGCTTTGGTTAGCTCTAGTTACAGCCTACACGGCATTGGTTAGCTCTAGTTACAGCCTACACGGCATTGGTTAGCTCTAGTTACAGCCTACACATCATTGGTTAGCTTTAACGACAGCCTGTACGTAACTGGTAGATATTGTCACTGGTAAATATTGACACGGGTAGATATCGTCACTGGTAAATATTGACATGGTTAGATATTGTCACGGGTAAATATTGACACGGGTAGATATTGTCACGGGTAGATATTGACACGGGTAGATATTGTCACGGGTAGATATTGTCACGGGTAGATATTGTCACGGGTAGATATTGTCACGGGTAGATATTGTCACTCGTAAATATTGACACGGGTAGATATTGTCACTGGTAGATATTGACATAGGTAGATATTGACACGGGTAGATATTGACACGGGTAGATATTGACACGGGTAGATATTGACACGTACAGATTTATAAAGGAGTAGATATTGACGCAGGTAGATATTGTAACGGGTAGATATTGACACAGGTAAATATAATGGGTAGATTTTGAGATGGGTAGATATTGTCACGGGTAGATATTGTTATGGGTAGAGATTTTCACTGGTAAATATTGACATGGGAAGATATTGACATGGGTAGATATTGTCACTAGTAAATATTGACACTGGAAATATTGACACAAGTAGATATTGACACGGGTAGATTTAGGAAAGGGTAGATATTGTAACATGTAGATATTGACACGGGTAAATATTTTATCGGGTAGATTTAGACATGGGTAGATATTGTCATATGTAGATATTGATACGGGTAGATATTGACACGGGTAGATATTAGCAGGGGTAGATATTGGCACGGGTAGATATTGACATAGGTAGATATTGTCACTGGTAAATATTGACAATGGAAATATTGACACGGGTAGATTTAGGAAAGGGTAGATATTGTAACATGTAGATATTTACACGGGTATATTTTGTAACGGGTATATATTGACAGAGGTAGGTATTGTCACTGGTAGATATTATCATAGGTTGATATTGTCACGGGTAGATATTGTCACGGTAGATATTGTCACGGGTAGATATTGGCACTGGTAGATATTGTCACGGGTAGATATTGTCACTGGTAGATATTGTCACGGGTAGATATAGTCACGGTTAGATATTGTCACGAATATTACCATGAAAAACGGTAGTTCTGCTCAACTCTCGCACTGGCTCCGCCCCTCACCAGCACCTGTGCTCTATCGCGTGCAGAGATCCCATGGGATAACATCATCTAGCTGCTGACTATCAGGTGACTTGCTCATTAGACGAAGTTGCAAAGCGCTATGTTTATTATGTCTTCCTGGGCAATGCTTGAGGTCTGGTCACGCGATTCTGTGTTTGCATGCCAGCCTAGCCGTTGTTTCAGACCAGGTTACCAACTTGTATATTTGCTGTGTGAGCCCAGCACCGACCTGTTCTAGTGCGGGCAAACTCGATCTGCTTTCTCTGGTCGGGCTCTGCAGGATTACCATAGCAATGACCTGTCACTCAGGTGGTAAGAGAAGCCCGCCTTAACCTTGGATCTGGCAGCTACAATTTCCGAGCTCGGCTGTCTCGCGAGGCTATTCAAGTCAGGAGAGCTTAGGCTACTGTCACAATTGAATCACCTGGAATCATATATCCTCAAATGAAATCATCAACAATGAAATAGCATCAAATAATCATTTTTAATCAAATATAAACAGCTGTTCTTACTTTCAATCATGGTTGAATAGGGCGCATGTATCTGATGCCAGGTAGCCAAATGTTAAGTCAACTCATTTTGCTCTTTTGTCTTGGTGTACCATGTTGGGCCTAGGGCATCCTTCAGACCATCTCTACATCTCAGCCTTGGTCGTCCGCGAGGTCGTCTAAAGTTGAAGAGCCGCCACGACTTCCCTCTACGTGTCCATCTGTTATCCGACATGCGCACTACATGGCCGGCCTACCTGTATTCCCGTAATAGCAGGACATCGATGACGCCAGAGAAGAAAGTTGGACGTCTGATCTCTGCGGTTTTGGTCTCAAGTGGAGATCTTCAATGGTCTTCGCTACATCGCTCGTTGGGCAACGTGTAGTCTATCTGCATCAGATTTCCGTAGGTCTCCCACCTCGCAGCCATATAACATGGCTGGAATAACCAAGCTGTTGGAGGTGTGAGCCCTAGCGTTGTCACTTCGCATCTGTTGCAGTATGGATTTAATTCAGTTGAAGCTGAGCCAGGCCGCTGTTATCCTTCGTGAGATCTCCCCATTTATTGAATGAGAGCTGGTAATCGCTTTGTCCCAAATAGATATACGAATTGACGTTTTCTACGGGACAATCTTCAAGGGCATATCTCCTTTTGGGCAGAAGGTGTTGAGCGTGAACTAGTTTTCTTTCTTTTGATTCGTAGGCCAACTACAACGCTAGCTCTGCTGAGTTCATTCAGGCTTTTCTCAGCTTCTTTGACGCTGTAGCTCTGGATGGTTCACCAGCGAACCTCAGATGAGTAAGAATTTCCCCGTCTATGTTTATGTCCCTATCCTCCCAGTCCAGGTGTTTAAAGAACTCATCAAGGGCCACTGTCAAGAGCTTTGGTGAGATTGTACCACCCTGTCGGACACCACGTTTGTATCGGCATGGTGATCGGTCTATAGGAGAAGGTGATATCCGTTGTGTATCCGATGTTTATCTCCCCTATCAGTTGAGCGAATTTTTCTGCAATTCCCTGATTTCTCCGGGCATTCAAGCGCCGCAGTTATTTCGATGCTATCGAAGGCCTTCTCATAATCCACGAACACAAGGCATAAAAGCATCTGTTCTTCATGAGGCTTTTCCCTTAATTTGGTGATTGTGTGGAAGTGGTCAGGGGTTGAGAAGCCTTGACTGAAACCTGCCTGATCTCGTGTTTGGTTCTAATCTATAATCATATATAATCATCTATAATGTTATATAATCAAATATTATACTACATAATATTCTATAATCAGATATAGTCGTTTATAATATTTTATAATCATATATAATCATTATATAAACATATATAATCATCTATAATATGCTATAAACAGGCATAATCATATAATATTCTATATATAGATTAAATTAGACAATCATATATAATATTCTATACTCAGATATAATCATGTATAAAATTGTATAATCAGAAATCATAATCTACAATAGTTTATAACCAGGTGTAATCATCTATAGTATTATATTATCAGATACAATCAGATATAATCATTTATAACCAGATATAATATATACTTTTATGTCATAATGATGTGACGTTTTATTTTAACACCATTGTCTTCGTCACCTTTCTCCACCATATTTCTCTGTCACAGTTTTCCGTCACAGTGAAAGAGAGATAACACCTATTTTCATCAACATTTTTGAGATAGACATCCCCACACGTTTTCACAGTCAATATAGATCGTATAGATTATTTGTTCACAGCTAATATAGATCGTATAGATTCTTTGTTCACAGCCAATATAGATCGTATATATTCTTTGTTTACAGCCAATATAGATCGTAAAGATTCTTTGTTCACAGCCAATATAGATCGTATACATTCTTTGTTCACAGCCAATATAGATCGTATAGATTCTTTGTTCACAGCCAATATAGATCGTATAGATTCTTTGTTCACAGCCAAAATAGATCGTATATATTCTTTATTCACAGCCAATATAGATCGTATAGATTCTTTGTTCACAGCCAATTTAGATCGTATAGATTCTTTGTTCACAGCCAAAATAGATCGTATACATTCTTTGTTCACAGCCAATATAGATCGTATAGATTCTTTGTTCACAGATGTAGGTACAGTCAAGGTTTCTTTACAGCTTAAATAAGATATATGCACTATCCAGTGTCCAAGTATCTGTACTATCCAGTGTCCAAGTATCTGTACTATCCAGTGTTCAAGTCTCTCTACTATCCAGTGTCCAAGTAGATGTATTATCCAGTGGCAAAGTCTCTGTACTATCCAGTGTCCAAGTCTCTGTACTACCCAGTGTCCAAGTAAATGTAATATCCAGTGTCCAAGTATATGTAATATCCAGTGTCCAAGTCTTTGTACTATCCAGTGTCCAAGTCTCTCTACTATCCAGTGTCCAAGTCTCTGTACTATCCAGTGTCCAAGTCTCTGTACTATCCAGTGTCCAAGTTAATGTACTATCCAGTGTCCAAGTCTCTCTACTATCCAGTGTCCAAATCTCTGTCCTATCCAGTGTCCACGTTAATGTACTATCCAGTGTCCAAGTCTCTGTACTATCCAGTGTCCAAGTTAATGTACTATCCAGTGTCCAAGTCTCTGTACTATCCAGTGTCCAAGTCTCTGTACTATTCAGTGTCCAAGTTAATGTACTATCCAGTGTCCAAGTGTCTCTACTATCCAGTGTCCAAGTTAATGTACTATCCAGTGTCCAAGTCTCTCTACTATCCAGTGTCCAAGTTAATGTACTATCCAGTGTCCAAGTCTCTCTACTATCTAGTGTCCAAGTTAATGTACTATCCAGTGTCCAAGTCTCTCTACTATCCAGTGTCCAAGTTAATGTATTATCCAGTATCCTAGTCTCTCTACTATCCATTGTCCAATTCTCTGTACTATCCAGTGTCCAGGTCTCTGTACTATCCAGTGTCCAAGTCTCTGTACTATCCAGTGTCCAAGTTTATGCATTATCCAGTGTCCAAGTATATGTTCTATCCAGTGTCCAAATTTTGATTGAGCTCATCCGGCTTTGAATACTTGACAAAAGCTTGTGAATCAGTGTAGACACCTATAAATGAGCATGTTAGTGGAGACTTTGTATGAGCCATGTTGTTGGACACTTGGTATGAGCATGTTGTTGGACACTTGGTATGAGCATGTTGTTGGACACTTGGTATGAGCATGTTGTTGGACACTTGGTATGAGCATGTTGTTGGACACTTGGTATGAGCATGTTGTTGGACACTTGGTATGAGTTATGTTGTTGGACACTTGGTATGAGCATGTTGTTGGACACTTGGTATGAGCATGTTGTTGGACACTTGGTATGAGTTATGTTGTTGGACACTTGGTATGAGCATGTTGTTGGACACTTGGTATGAGCATGTTGTTGGACACTTGGTATGAGCATGTTGTTGGACACTTGGTATGAGCATGTTGTTGGACACTTGGTATGAGTTATGTTGTTGGACACTTGGTATGAGCAATGTTGTTGGACACTTGGTATGAGTAATGTTGTTGGACACTTGGTATGAGTAATGTTGTTGGACACTTGGTATGAGTAATGTTGTTGGACACTTGGTATGAGTAATGTTGTTGGACACAATAAACTGCACCTGACATTGTTGGAGCAGGCAACAACAAAAGTATTTAAGATTTCCTGACAGAGAACGATGCAGGTATTTCGATTGTACCACCCAACATATGTGGGGGCTTTTTCTTCAAAATAATGAAATACGTTTTTACAAACATTCTTATGCTTGAAGGTAAAAATCTAGACTCGGCTTCTTCTTCTTCTTCTTCTGTTTCTTCTTTTTTCTCTTCTTCTTTTTCTTCTTCTTCTTCTTCTTCTTCTTCTTTTTATCGTCTTCTTCTTCTTCTTCTTCTTTTTCGTCTTCTTCTTCTTCTTCTTCTTCTACTACTTCTTTTTCCTCTTCTTCTTCCTCTTCTTCTTCTTCTTCTTCTTCTTCTTCTTCTTCTTCTTCTTCTACTTCGTCTTCTTCCCAGATTCATCAACGACCAAGTCAAAGAAATTTTTACTAGATCACTGAGTATTAAATCATTGTTTTTACATCGGCACTAAAGCCAGGTCAGTTAGTCCATCATTCCTCAGACTATTGTATTTATAGTGTTTTAATTTTTCTTAAAAATGAAACATTTCCTTTGACTGTGTCTGTTGTGTGTGGCACCCTTAGGATGCATGAAGAGACCTGCGAACGTAGACTTCAAATCGGTAGACGTATTATAAAATATATTTGGCACAGTTAACAATGCACAGGGGTCAGTAATTGATTATTAGCTTATACAAGATCACGTGTCAAAAATACCTGT
Organism: Ariolimax columbianus; assembly: GCA_036924085.1. Taxonomy (NCBI): domain Eukaryota; kingdom Metazoa; phylum Mollusca; class Gastropoda; order Stylommatophora; family Arionidae; genus Ariolimax; species Ariolimax columbianus. Next base: position 92,868,413 of record JAVGWX010000009.1, read on the forward strand.
CGTCCATTGGACATTGTAGCGTGAGAGGAAACGACATTGTGTTCTAATGCATCTATAAAACACACATACTCCACTTCGTCATCCACCTCACTAACTCATCGTCGGTCATTTACAAGTTGCGAAATGAGACGATTCTGGACTTCTCGCCTCTTTCCTCCAGAATTCACATTTGAAAGGTGAGCTCAGGTCAACTTGCACGAAATAGTGAATTCTTCTTTATACCGGTTTAAAAGTCCCTGCAGAGTCTGTATACAACCAGTTTCATTTACTTGCTCTAAAAGCTATGTGCGTACATTTTGTTCTTAAATGCATTCATTGTTCCTGCCTCCACTACTTTATGTGGCAATGCATTCCAAGCATTCACCATTCTCTGACCAACAAAATAAACAAAATCAATCATTGATATTTTTTGTTCCGAATCAAATTGAGTGGTTTTCATTTAAATAAATTTGTAAGAGTATAAAATGGTGTAATATTGAAAGCCGGCTTTATTAAACAAGAAACCGCAAACAACAATTTAAATAAAACAGAAAATGAAATTCAATCTAGAAGATAAGAAAGAGCACAGCCGGCTGCTGTATCAGGTTAGCATCCATTTCAAACCAGGCTGACAATGAGCCTTTTCAAACACAACGAGCGCGTGCATCTCCAGACATGGACACCTCTACTGTCAAACAGATGATCAAATCAATGGGAAGCAGGCCTGATCAAGTAACTATCAATGAAACTATCAACCACAGACATCTATCTATATGTCAACACATCTGAGACTATATGTGGACTACTCATATATGTCAACATATCTGAGACTATATGTGGACTACTCGCATATGTCAACATATCTGAGACTATATGTGGACTACTCGCATATGTCGACACATCTGAGACTATATGTGGACTACTCGCATATGTCGACACATCTGAGACTATATGTGGACTACTCGCATATGTCGACACATCTGAGACTATATGTGGACTACTCGCATATGTCGACACATCTGAGACTATATGTGGACTACTCATATATGTCAACACATCTGAGACTATATGTGGACAACTCGCATATGTCGACACATCTGAGACTATATGTGGACTACTCGCATATGTCGACACATCTGAGACTATATGTGGACTACTCGCATATGTCGACACATCTGAGACTATATGTGGACTACTCATATATGTCAACACATCTGAGACTATATGTGGACTACTCGCATATGTCAACACATCTGAGACTATATGTGGACTACTCGCATATGTCGACACATCTGAGACTATATGTGGACTACTCGCATATGTCGACACATCTGAGACTATATGTGGACTACTCGCATATGTCAACACATCTGAGGCTCTATGTGGACTACTTGCATATGTCAACATATCTGAGACTATATGTGGACTACTCGCATATGTCAACACATCTGAGGCTCTATGTGGACTACTTGCATATGTCAACATATCTGAGACTATATGTGGACTACTCGCATATGTCAACACATCTGAGGCTCTATGTGGACTACTTGCATATGTCAACATATCTGAGACTATATGTGGACTACTCGCATATGTCGACACATCTGAGACTATATGTGGACTACTCGCATATGTCGACACATCTGAGACTATATGTGGATTACTCATATATGTCAACACATCTGAGACTATATGTGGACTACTCATATATGTCAACACATCTGAGACTATATGTGGACTACTCGCATATGTCAACATATCTGAGACTATATGTGGACTACTCATATATGTCAACACATCTGAGACTATATGTGGACTACTCGCATATGTCAACACATCTGAGACTATATGTGGATTACTCATATATGTCAACACATCTGAGGCTCTATGTGGACTACTTGCATATGTCAACACATCTGAGACTATATGTGGACTACTCATATATGTCAACACATCTGAGACTCTATGTGGACTACTCGTATATGTCAACACACCCCAGACTCTATGTGGACTACTCGTATATGTCAACACGTCTCATACTCTATGTGAACTACTCGTACATGTCAACACGTCTCATACTCTATGTGAACTACTCGTACATGTCAACACGTCTCATACTCTATGTGGTCTCGTTTGAAATTGTAACAAAAGCCAAACGCAAACTGCCAGATAGACCTACTATATTGACATAAACTGTCTGGAATATGTTAAGTCATTTTTAAAAACAGGTCATCAAAACTAACATTTCTGATCCATATGAAACACCTTTGCAAGAAATGAGAAGGAAATAGTATTTAAAAATCAAGACTTCAAAAAAACGGATCGATTTGATCAGTTATTGCGTAACGCGGTCACCTTAAAGATATGCTCAGTCAAACTGGCGGTAGTTAGAATTGATGTTGCAAAATGAGCTCTTTCCATTATTCTTAGCATTGATATTTATATATACTTGGACAGGCGGGCAACCGTTGGAGCACAGCGACAGCAACATGGTACCCCAGAGACAAGCAGCGACCACGGGGACGACCACCACCATGCCACAGATGGATGACTCATTCTCCACTGGTCCACCGTGGCCCAGGACAGAGACCGTTGTCACTGGTCCACCGTGGCCCAGGACAGAGACCGTTGGAAGAGAAGTTGGGACCCGCTAAGGTGAGCCCGGGGATGAGGAACGGGTCGTCCAATAATCCAGTAGTGTGTGTGTAGACAGACAGACAGACATACCCACAAATATACACGTTGATAGACTGACACACAGACAGACAGACATACCCACAAACATACACCTTGATAGACTGACACACAGACAGACAGACATACCCACAAACATACACCTTGATAGACTGATACACAGACAGACAGACATACCCACAAACATACACCTTGATAGACTGACACACAGACAGACAGACATACCCACAAACTTACACCTTGATAGACTGACACACAGACAGACAGACATACCCACAAACATACACCTTGATAGGCTGATACACAGACAGACAGACATACCCACAAACATACACCTTGATAGACTGATACACAGACAGACAGACATACCCACAAATATACACGTTGATAGACTGACAGACAGACATACCCACAAACATACACCTTGATAGACTGACACACAGACAGACAGACATACCCACAAACATACACCTTGATAGACTGACACACAGACAGACAGACATACCCACAAACATACACATTGATAGACTGACACACAGACAGACAGACATACCCACAAATATACACGTTGATAGACTGACACACAGACAGACAGACATACCCACAAACATACACCTTGATAGACTGACACACAGACAGACATACATACCCACAAACATACACCTTGATAGACTGACACACAGACAGACAGACATACCCACAAACATACACCTTGATAGACTGACACACAGACAGACAGACATACCCACAAACATACACCTTGATAGACTGATACACAGACAGACAGACATACCCACAAACATACACGTTGATAGACTGACACACAGACAGACAGACATACCCACAAACATACACCTTGATAGACTGACTCACAGACAGACAGACATACCCACAAACATACACATTGATAGACTGACACACAGACAGACATACATACCCACAAACATGCACCTTGATAGACTGACACACAGACAGACAGACATACCCACAAACCTGCACCTTGATAGACTGACTCACAGACAGACAGACATACCCACAAACATACACCTTGATAGACTGACACACAGACAGACACATGGATGCACACAGCAATACCTTTGCTCGTACTTCAGTACAGGGGGGCCAAAGCTCCAACGAGCGTCAAACCAGGACGAAAACCCAATCCTAGTATTTAATCAACTGACAATGCATGTGGGCCGGAGTAAGGCCCACCAGACTAAAGGACAACCAGTGATCGACCATCCCACTGTAAAGATAGTTTGAGCAGCATAGATTCAAGAACAAAAGGATGCAATGCTGTGCAAACAGCACACGTTTCTTGAATGAGCTCAGTAAAATGAACATTAACAGCATATTAAAGGGTGGCTCAACAACTTCTATTGAAGTACTGAACGAAGAAGTTGGCGGCGGCGTCGGCGGCGGTGGTCTCACTGGAAATGAGCGCCTGTTGGAACAAGAATTCAAGCTCGGTCGTTACTGAATTTCAGTAGAATGTGAGTGGACGAAAGTCAAGAAGGGGTTGTAATAGAAATCGGACGTGGAAGGAATTGGACATAATTCAAGTGGGAGTGAGTCAAGTGGACGTAAGTCAGGTGGACGTGAGCCAAGAGGACGCGAGCCAAGTGGACGAGAGCAAAGTGGACGCGACCCAAGTGAACGTAAGCCAAGTAGACGTGAGCAAAGTGGATGTGAACCAAGTGGACGTAACTCAAGTGGACGCGAGCCAAGAGGACGTGAGCCAAGTGGACGTGAGCCAATTGTATGTGAGCCAAGTGGACGTGACTCAAGTGGACGCTAGCCAACGTATAAATGTTGTTATTCTCCTGACCTGTACCACAGAAGATGCAAACATATGGTCACTACAGCCCGCTAAATGGTACCAACATAGAGCCACTACAGCCCGCTAAGTGGTGCCAACATAGAGCCCCTACAGCCCGCTTAGAACAGCTTATAAAATTGATTAAAGTGAGGTGTGCATGCGGCCAGCAAGCTAATTGTATTAAATAAGTCCTTCCAGCTACCCAGCACTATAGCATGGTATGCGTGTGTTCAGAAACAGGCTTCCTGTGAGAAGACCAGCCATAGGACCTCGTTCCCTACAGCCACCAACCTCCCTGGCTGGTATTGGAAGGTATGCAGTACGGCAGGACGTCCCTTCCTACAGCCACCAACCTCCCTGGCTGGTATTGGAAGGTATGCAGTACGGCAGGACGTTCCTTCCTAGGCACCAACCTCCCTGGCTGGTATGCGTGTCTTGGCTGGCGGGCAGTACGCTAGGTTGTCAATACTTTCCGAACTTGGAGAAGAGATTGTGCCAAGAAAAAGCCTCGGCTAAACTGGACATGTCGAGGTTTGTATCTGGTCCCTTAGGATTGTGAGACGGACGTTTTCTTCTAGGCCACGCTGCCTTCCCAACCATTCCAGATTGAACATTCCGGACTTTGCTTAGAAATCTGCTATCATTGTACATAGAAATAGAGTTATAGAGTCTGTTCAATAGATTCAGTCTATATCTTGATTATCATTATAATCAGCGTACCAAGATAGACAAGCGTGATTATTGGTTGAGACTAGAGATAGATAGTTTCACAGAATAATGGTTAGAGACCCGTGCGGCTACTACCTCACGCTGAGTGAGTGTTCTTGTCATGAGATCAACCAGTCCCAGACAGATGTGTTCTTGTCATGAGATCAACCAGTCCCAGACAGATGTGTTCTTGTCATGAGCTCAACCAGTCCCAGACAGATGTGTTCTTGTCATGAGATCAACCAGTCCCAGACAGATGTGTTCTTGTCATGAGCTCAACCAGTCCCAGACAGATGTGTTCTTGTCATGAGATCAACCAGTCCCAGACAGATGTGTTCTTGTCATGAGCTCAACCAGTCCCAGACAGATGTGTTCTTGTCATGAGATCAACCAGTCCCAGACAGATGTGTTCTTGTCATGAGATCAACCAGTCTCAGACAGATGTGTTCTTGTCATGCGATCAACCAGTCCCAGACAGATGAATTCTTGTCATGAGATCAACCAGTCCCAGACAGATGCTCACTTTGGGATACAGGTGAAGCGGCCCGTTGATGGTAGGGCTTTCTGGTGTACATGTGGGATACATGAGCAGCGACCCGTCTATGATAGGGCTGTCTGGTGGACAGGTGGGATACAGGAGCAGTGGCCCGTCTAAACTAGGGCTGTCTGGTGTACAGGTGGGATACATGAGCAGCGACCCGTCTATGATAGGGCTGTCTGGTGTACAGGTGGGATACATGAGCAGCGGCCCGTCTAAACTAGGGCTGTCTGGTGTACAGGTGGGATACATGAGCAGCGACCCGTCTATGATAGGGCTGTCTGGTGTACAGGTGGGATACAGGTGCAGCGGCCCGTCTAAGATAGGGCTGTCTCGTGTACAGGTGGGATACAGGTGCAGCGGCCCGTCTAAGATAGGGCTGTCTGGTGTACAGGTGGGATACAGGTGCAGCGGCCCGTCTATGATAGGGCTGTCTGGTGTACAGGTGGGATACATGAGCAGCGGCCCGTCTATGATAGGGCTGTCTGGTGTACAGGTGGGATACATGAGCAGCGACCCGTTGATGATAGGGCTGTCTGGTGTACAGGTGGGATACAGGTGCAGCGGCCCGTCTAAGATAGGGCTGTCTGGTGTACATGTGGGATACAGGAGCAGCGGCCCGTGATGATAGGGCTGTCTGGTGTACAGATTATTGATTATTAGGGTGGTGATTGTTAGATTAACCAACTGAAGATGATTGATAGATTGGTTGACTGAAGATGGTTAGCAGATTGTTGGTTGAAACTATTGACAGATTGACACTGAGGATGCTTGACAGATTAATAGATTGCTTTTGATTGACAGATTGATGGGCATGATGATTATTAGACTGACATACGATTAATGATTGACAGTTTGATATACAGATAATCATTCACAGTTTGTCTTCCAATGATTGAAATGCTGATGATTGTTGACAGAACGACAGTGATGGCAGATATTGCCCCACATAATTACAGACTTACGATGATTGACAGACTTACGATGATTGACAGACCCAAGATGATTTACAGACCTACGATTATTGACAGACCTACGATGATTGACAGTCATGGAGGTAATCCACGTATTGTGAGACTGGACCTGCCCCGACTGATTGACGCCGACATAGAAGTCTTTACGTGGTCCGTGTGATTGACAGCTGTCGCTGCTCCAAGCCCTGTGACCATTGATGAACCGGAGACAAGGTCGTGTTCAATTTCACGACGATCAACCGCCGTGCTCTATATGCAACAGAAGTGGAAACACGTGCTTCAAGCATATCCCTTTCAGCAGTCAGTTTCCCAAAGATAACATAACACAGGCTGAACAAACTGCCTGAGAGGACACACAAAACACAAAAAGATGCAGTGTGTCTGAAGTCGAAGATTTGACATATTGTATAACTACCCACATGATAGAGTCAGACCAGAAATCAGTTTCCACAAACATAAATTGTGTCTGTGTCAGCTTGCCAGAATCAGAAATGACTTTTGGAGACCACAGGTCACGTGTTCACACAGAACAAACCTCATTTCCCCGCCGGCATCGCGTTTCAATCTATCATCATTTACATTTGATGTAGATAATCGTATCACTCCACCACATTTGCATATTGTTCCACGGAATTTGCATATCTGCACCCTCATATCACAGCTGAGGGACACCAAGAATCCTACAGGAGTTGAAACGATAGCTAGACGACACGACCAGCTTTTACGGCGTTTGTGAGTCAGTGTGTGAGTTAGTGGGTTAGCTGTACTTACAGCTCGGCTCAAAACCAGTCAAGCGGAGCTCAAACAGTCTGCAAGCAGTTGACAAACACCATACAGAAAGTACATAGACAGCATAAACAGCACACGTATCACACCTACATTACATAAACAGCAGACGTATCACACCTACATTACATAAACAGCACACGTATCACATCTACATTACATAAACAGCAGACGTATCACACCTACATTACATAAACAGCACACTTATCACATCTACATTACATGAACAGCAGACGTATCACACCTACATTACATAAACAGCACACGTATCACATCTACATTACATAAACAGCAGACGTATCACACCTACATTACATAAACAGCACACTTATCACATCTACATTACATGAACAGCAGACGTATCACACCTACATTACATAAACAGCACACGTATCACATCTACATTACATAAACAGCAGACGTATCACACCTACATTACATAAACAGCACACTTATCACACCTACATTACACAAATAGCTAACATATCACAGACCAACAGACCCCACACAACACAGAGACCCAGCACACCACAGACCCAGCACACTAACAGACCAAACAGACCCCACACAAAACAGACCCCACACCAACAGACCCCACACCAACAGACCCCACACAACAAGGAGGCTCGGCACACCAACAGACCCCACACAAACAGACCCCACACCAAAAGACCCCTAACAATCAGACCCCACACCAACAGACCCCACATCGACAGACCTCACACCAACATACACCACACCAACAGACCCCCAACAAACAGACCCCACGCTAACAGACCCCACACCGAGAGACCCCACACCAACAGACCTCACACCAACAGACCCCCAACAAACAGACCCCACACCAAAAGACCCCCAACAAACAGACCCCACACCCACAGACCCCCAACAAACAGAGCCCACACCAACAGACCCCCACACCAACAGACTCCACACCAACAGACCCCACACCAACACACCCCACACCAACAGACCCCCAACAAACAGACCCCACACCAACAGACCCCACACCAACAGACCCCACACCGACAGATCCCATCACCAACAGACCCCCCAGACCCCACACCAACAGACCCCACACCAACAGACCCCACACCAACAGACCCCACACCAACAGACCCCATGCCAACAGACCCCACACCGACAGACCTCACACCAACAGACCCCACACCGACAGACCCCACACCCACATACCCCACACCAACAGATCCCACACCAACAGACCCCACACAAACAGACCCACACAAACAGACCCCACACCAACAGAACCCACACCAACAGACCCCATACCAACATACCCCACAGACCACACACCAACATACCACACACCAACAGACCCCACACCAACAGACCCCACACCAACAGACCCCACACCAACAGACCCCACACCAACAGAGCCCACACCAACAGATCGCACACCAACAGACCCCACACCAACAGACCCTACACCAACAGACTCCACACCATCAGACCCCACGCCAACAGACCCCCACCAACAGACCCCACAGACCCCACACCAACAGACGCCACACAACACGGACCCCAGCACACCAACAGACCCCACAGACCCCACACCAACAGACCACACACCCACAGACCCCACACCAACAGACCACACACCAACAGACCACACACCAACAGACCACACACCCACAGACCCCACACCAACAGACCACACACCAACAGACCCCAAACCAACATCAGGCTGGTCCCATCGTCCTGAAACCTCATGATGTATTAGGCAGGAGCAGGTAACCTCTAGGCCCAGGTTAACGCAGGACTTCACGTGTTGGACGTAATCACCGTTTAGCCGCAGTGCGATCCCTTCTTGTCCACTTGTATCTCTATTAATCGTAAGACCCACTGCAACGCTTACTACATCGAGCTCATGTAGGCACTCTGCAACATCTTCGACGTTTTGACTGATGATGACAATGTCATCATGAAACCTTAGATAGGTCAGGATTTCTCCGTCCATGATGTCTGTGTTCTCCCACATTCGTTTCATAAAGAAATCCTGAATGGGTGTTGTGAAATGTTTTGGTGATTGTATCGCCCTGTCGGTCGGCACAATATATAGATACGTTGATTGATTGGTACAGGAGAGCAATCAGATGAGGGTCCATCAATCATCTCTTCAATCGCATGATGGGCCCTCATTCATCTCTTCAATCAGCAGCCCTCATTCATCTCTTCAATCAGCAGCCCTCATTCATCTCTTCAATCAGCTGCCCTCATTCATCTCTTCAATCAGCTGCCCTCATTCATCTCTTCAATCAGCTGCCCTCATTCATCTCTTCAATCAGCTACCCTCATTCATCTCTTCAATCAGCTGCCCTCATTCATCTCTTCAATCAGCTGCCCTCATTCATCTCTTCAATCAGCTGCCCTCATTCATCTCTTCAATCAGCTGAGTATACTTCTCACCAACTCTGATTTCTCAATTAATTCACTACTGCATTAGTGTGTACGTTGTAGTAGACCTTCTTATAGCCCGCTAACACAAGACACAGAGACATATATACTGGTCCTTCCCCACCCCGTCTCCTGCATTCGTTTACGGATTGTCAGGTCTGGACTTCTGAGAAACCTGTCTGCACTCGTTGCTGATTCTCAATGTCTATTCAAATTCACTCTTGTGAATCGTTTGTACATGGATGAAACTAAAGAAACGGGACGGTAGTTTGTACATGGATGAAACTAAAGACACGGGACCGTAGTTTGAACATGGATGAAACTAAAGACATGGGACCATAGTTTGTACATGGATGAAACTAAAGACATGGGACCATAGTGTGTACATGGATGAAACTAAAGACATGGGACCATAGTGTGTACATGGATGAAACTAAAGACATGGGACCATAGTTTGTACATGGATGAAACTAAAGACATGGGACCATAGTGTGTACATGGATGAAACTAAAGACATGGGACCATAGTGTGTACATGGATGAAACTAAAGACATGGGACCATAGTGTGTACATGGATGAAACTAAAGACATGGGACCATAGTGTGTACATGGATGAAACTAAAGACATGGGACGGTAATTTGCCACTTTTTTCCATGGCCCCATTTTTAAACCAAAATTGTTTTGAAAGTTTTCCATTGGTCAAAATGTCGAACTTGGCAGAGGCGTCTCAATTGGCACAAACTCTGTATTGGGTACCCGTCTGCTAACAATATTTGATGAATCATTTTTCTGATATTATCCCTCTCCGTTATGTTTTTCCGTTGTGTTTGTATCCTCTTCACTCGCAGAACTGTCATAAGACATTTTGACCGATAAAGACCTTTCTACAATTGGCTATAGTCTGTCTTGACCAGTCTGTCTTGTGTCTTGACCCGTCTGTGTTGACCAGTTTGTCTTGTGTCTTGACCGGTCTATCCTGACCCGTCCGTCCTAAGTCGTCTGTCTTGACTGGTATGTCTTGTGTCTTGACCCGTCTGTTTTGACCCATCTGTCTAAACCCGTCTGTCTTAACTGGTCTGTCTTGTGTCTTGGCCCGTCTGTCTTGACCCGTCTATCTTGACCCGTCTGTCTTGACTGGTTTGTCTTGTGTCTTGACTCGTCTATCTTGACCCGTCTGTCTTGACCCGCCTGTCTTGTCTAGTCTGTCTTGACCCGTCTGTCTTGACTGGTTTGTCTTGTGTCTTGACCCGACTGCCTTGACCCGTCTTGACCTGTCTGTCTTGACTCGTCTGTTTTGACTGGTCTGTCTTGTCCGGTCTGTCTTGACCCGTCTGTCTTGACTGGTCTGTCTTGTGTCTTGACCCGTCTGTCTTGACTGGTTTGTCTTGGGTCTTGACCCGTCTGTCTTGACCCGTCGGTCTTGACCCGTTTGTCTTGACCCGTCTGTCTTGACTCGTCTGTTTTGACTGGTCTGTCTTGTCCGGTCTGTCTTGACCCGCCTATCTTGACTGGTCTGTCTTGACTGGTCTGTCTTGTGTCTTGACCCGTCTGTCTTGACCTGTCTGTCTTGACTTCCGGTTGTTCAAGATGGTGGTTGGTTTGAATTGATAGAACATAGATCTGTAACGTTTCAGAAAAGTATTAGTGCTGAGAATTAATTTGTGTAATAATAACATAGTTGTGATTGTAGTGTACTGTAGCATACGTATTTTCAAATATAGTGGCCTTGTTATAACAGATAGTTAGTGACTTGACAGAATTAAATAGCGTGGAATAGTGAGCGGTAGTAACACTCAAGTAACACTAGGCCTAGTCGTTAGCGATACGTTGTAGAAAGGTAAATACCAGCGACATTTGTTTTGTTTTTTGGCGTTGCTTTAAGAAGTATACATTTTATTAGGTATTAGGATAACTTATTGGCTAACGGAAATAAATAGCAAAATTAGTATGGCCACTAAGACGAGACGAACTGCTGCGAGGAAAGTCCAAGTCAGATTGTATGATTTGTGTGGCGAAAATGTTAGTATTACTACAACGTTGGAAGATGAAGGAACCGTTTTATGTACGATATGTAGAGTTGAAGAGAGGCAGGCACAAATGGAGTGCAATATAAGGACAAATGAGAAGAGATTGGAGGAGATAGAAAAGAGGCAGATGGAAATAGAAGGGAAACAAGTGAAAATGGAGGAAATTTTAAAGAAGCTGCAGTTAAGGTGTAGTTAAGGAAGTAAGGGAGATTTGAGTGAGGAAACAGTTCACAGGGCATATAGTTTTGGAGAGAAGTATGCAAATATAGGTGCGGGTCAGTATTGGTAGTAGGAGATTCAATGGTGAGAGAGGTTGGCAGACATTTGTCTAAACAACACAACATGTTTGAAAGAATGGATATTGGGGGAGCAAAAATAGAGGACATAGAAGGGAGAATAAAGAGGATGGATGACAAAGGAAACAGTCATGTGGTAGTATTGGCAGGTACAAATAATGTAAAGAGAGATGGTACAGAAATAATGATGGATAAATATAAAAGTCTTATGGGAACACTTTAGGAAAAAAAGTTTAGAAAGGTCACAATGATGGGCATTTTAGATAGAGCAGATGGGTCAGACTATCTAGATAGCAAAATAATAGGTATCAACCTTAGGTTACAGGTGATGTGTGCGGACATGGGAATGGAATTTATTGATCTTAAAGTAGACAAAAGTAAAATGTTAGACAGGGGAGGTTTACATCTAAATGAGATAGGACAGCATGTTGTAGCAAAGTATTTGTTCTATCATTGTGTTAGAAATTTAAACTAGTAAGGCCTATGAAGTATGAGACTAAAGATAGGCCTACAATAGGGTGCTATAGAGGATGTAGTCAAAGGGGAGAGTTGGTGTCAGGGAAGTGTGAAATCAGTAGTGGAAAAGCAAACACTAAAATGATAAAGCAGAAGCAAAAAGAGGAAAACCAACAACATTACAAACTAAAATGTTTTTATGCAAATGTGAGAAACATAGTAAATAAAAGAGAAGAATTGGAACTGTATGTAGAAGAAGAAAAACCAGATATAATATGATTAACAGAATCATGGACATATGAGGAGATTGCAGATAGTGAACCTGAAATTGAGGGATATACAATGTTAAGGAAAGATAGGATAATTGGAGACAAGACTAAGGGAGGTGGCGTTTTATTATACTGTATAAATTCTGTTAATATAACGATCAAAGACGATTTATCATGTGGTAACAAAAATGAAAGTGTATGGGGAGAAATAGAAAGTGGGGGTGAAAAAACAGTGATTGGAGTGTGCTATAGATGTCCATCAAGTCACAAAGAGGAAGATGAGGAGCTGATTAGTAGCATAGCAAAGGCAAGTGAAGGGAAATTATTATTAATGAGAGATTTCAACTTTCCAGAAATAAAATGGGATATGGCAGAAGCACTTGTAGAGTCAAAACCTTTTGTTAAGTGCATAACTGACAATTTTTTAATTCAACATGCAGAGGCAACCACCAGAGGCAAAAACATACTCGACCTAGTTTTTACTACAGAGGAAAATATGATTGAAAACGTTACCGTTGGGGAACTGTTTGGCTCAAGTGACCATCAAATCATCCGTTGGAATCTTTTGCATGGAAAGAAGTAAACATAAACACGCGAACATATGACTACTCTAAGGCAGATCTTTAGAGCATAAAAGAGGCAGCGAACCACATAATCTGGAAAGATATTGTCGTAGGAACAGATGTTGAACAGGAGTGGGAGAGTTTTAAAACAGTTCTAGAAACGCTAAAAGAGGAATGTGTTCCATGTAGGGAGGTAAACCCCAAGTGTAAAAAGTGGATAACTAGATTTGTAGTGAAATGTAGAAGAGCGAAAAATAAAGCATGGAAAAAATATATAGAGGCAGATGAGTCCAAAGAAACATATTTAAAATATTTGGACAAGCAGAACATATCTCAGAAAACGAATAAAACAGCAAAAATAGACTTCGAAAAAAAACTTGCTCAGAGGATCAAGACTGACAGTAAAAGCTTCTTCTCTTATGTTAGAAATAAACAAAGAACGAAAGACAAAGTAGGCCCTCTCATAGACAGTACATGGAAAATAATAAGTGAGAATAGGGAGGAAGCTAATCTGCTCAATCAGTACTTTGGCACAGTCTACACAAAAGAGGACTGCTCCGAGATCCAAGAGCCTATAGATATTTTTTAAAAGAGACATGGATAGATCGGGATTAAGATCAATTTGTATTACAGAGGAAATGGTGCTTTAAAAATTGGAGGGGTTGAAAGTGAATAAATGTCCAGGTCAAGATGGTATTCATCCAAAATTGCTGTATGAAATTAGAGACCAACTAGCAAAACCATTGGCTATATTATGTTCTCAATCACTTACAAAAAGGATTGTTCCACAGGATTGGAAAGATGCAGGAGTGATCCCCTTATTCAAAAAAGGCAAAAAATCAGATCCAGCAAATTATAGACCGGTGAGTTTAACGAGCATAGTCTGTAAATTGTTAGAGTCAATAATCAAAGAAAACATTGTAATGCATTTAGACAAATTTAATCTAATTAGAAATAGTCAGCATGGGTTTACTAGAGGGAGGTTATCCAAATTAACAAATCTATTAGAATTCATGGAGGAGGTTACTAAAATCATAGATAAAGGGAGCCAGTGGACGTTATTTATCTAGTCTTTGCAAAGGCCTTCGATAGAGTACCTCATCAAAGATTATTTCGAAAGTTAAAATCACATGGAATAGGTGGGGAAGTTGCCAAATGGATTGAAAATTGGTTAACGGGAAGAAGGCAGAGGGTGAGCATAAATAAGGAGTACTCTGAGTGGTGTGAAGTGAAAAGTGGTGTGCCACAGGGCTCGGTTTTGGGACCAATTTTGTTCTTGATATGTATAAATGATTTGGACATTGATATGGGATCCATGATTGCCAAATTTGCTGATGACACAAAACTATGCAGTAGTGTCTCATCTAAAGCGGAAGTGGATATATTGATGTCGGATTTAGATAAAATTCGAGAATGGTCAGTAAGCTGGCAAATGGAGTTTAATGTAGATAAATGTACAGTCATCCACATGGGTAGATCCAATATGGAACATAATTACAGAATGGGAGAAAACAATATTAGAAAGATAGATAAGGAAAGGGACCTATGGGTTATAATAGATCATACAGGTAAGGTGAGTGAGCAAGTTAAGGAAGCAGTGAAAAAGGCAAATGCAATGTTAGGTATGATAAAAAGAAATATTAAACATAGGAGCAAGGAAGTGATCGTCAAACTGTATAAAGCTTTAGTTAGATCAAGATTGGAGTACTGTGTACAGGTGTGGAGTCCTTATCATAGAGGGGATATAAACATGCTGGAAAGAATACAAAAAAGAGCGACAAAGATGATAGTGGGATTTCAGAATTACAGTTATGAGGAACGACTCAGAAAAACCGACCTACAGTGTCTCGAAGAGAGAAGAATTCGTGGTGACTTAATTCAGGTTTATAAGATGATCAGAGGAATCGATAAATTAGACTATAACAAGTTTTTTTTTAAATACAGCCACCCCCAAGAACAAGAGGGCATAGCTACAAGCTGACTAAAGAGAGGTCTAGGTTAGATATTAGGAAATATTTTTTTATCAGAGAGTGGTGTCTGCTTGGAATGCATTGCCAGGGGAGGTAGTGGAGGCAGGGACAATTAATGCATTTAAGAATAAACTGGATAGGCATAGCTTTTAGAGCAAGGTGATGTAAATGTAACTGGTTGTATACAGACTCTGCAGGGTCTTCTAAACCAGCATAAAGACGTTAAGTTAAGTTAAGTTAAGACAGTCTGTCTTGACCCGTCTGTCTTGATGGGTTTGTCTTGTGTCTTGACCCGTCTGTCTTGACCCGTCTGTCTTGACCCGTCTGTCTTGTCCCGTCAGCCTTGACCTGTCTGTCTTGACCCGTCTGTCTTGACCCGTCTGTCTTGACCTATCTGTCTTGACCCGTCTGTCTTCACCCGTCTGTCTTGACTGGTCTGTCTTGTGTCTTGATCCGTCTGTCTTGACTGGTCTGTCTTGTGTCTTGACCCGTCTGTCTTGACCCGTCTGTCTGTACTGCTTTGTCTTGTGTCTTGACCCGTCTGTCTTGACCCGTCTGTCTTGTCCCGTCTGTCTTGACCCGTCAGTCTTGACCCGTCTGTCTTGTCCCGTCAGTCTTGACCAGTCTGTCTTGTCTAGGTTTAGAAATGAATGGTGATCACAGACCAGTTTGGATCTGAGTCGATCAGCTGATGTCTCCCAATCTTACCTTAGCAGAACACGCGTGTCATGTGTGTCTCGAAACATGATTATTGTGTTCACCTGTAAGATTCCTGTTCACATGTAAGGTTCCTGTTCACCTGTAACATTCCTGTTCACCTGTAAGATTCCTGTTCCCCTGTAAGGTTCCTGTTCACCTGGAAGGTTCCTGTTCACCTGTAACCTGTTCACATGTAACCTGGAAAACAAGATGCTTAAAGTGGTTGAGAAATAAATATAAGGACTGCAATATGAATAAGCATATTGGTACATCCCTTAGGTGATGATTGTGTTAAGTCGCTGGTCAGTGTGACGGACAAGCGTTGTGTCTAACAGGCCAGACGTGCTCTATGTGTGAACGCCAGGTGACACAGCATGCGCTGGATCAGCTAATTACTTCAATAAATGACACACATTTTCTCTGATTCAACAATTATGTCGTGTCTACATACATATGTGTGTGTGTGTACGTGTGTGTGTGTGTGTGTACGTGTGTGTACGTGTGTGTGTACGTGTGTGTACGTGTGTATGTACGTGTGTGTACGTGTGTGTGTACGTATGTGTACGTACGTGTGTGTACGTGTGTGTGTGTACGTGTGTGTGTGTACGTGTGTGTGTGTACGTGTGTGTGTACGTGTGTGTGTGTACGTGTGTGTGTGTACGTGGGTGTACATGTGTGTGTACGTGTGTGTGTGTACGTGTGCATAAATACATATATTTCACCATTGCGGCTGGTGCATATAGGCTCACATGCGTACCCCCCCCCCCTCCCCCCCCCCCCCGGGCCTATCTCCTATTTATACTACGGATATGTTTTTAAAACATTAATAAGTGAAAATAATGAACTTAGTAATTAATGCTTTTAATAGATGCCCAATTACTGGCGGGCCCAGTAAGGCTTGCAGAATCTGTTCCTGCATTATAAACAAGCCAGGGCTCAGTTCACACTGGCTCTCACATTGAATCGGTTGCTATAGCAACAAAGGCTAGTCTACCTCCCACTGAACTTCCTAAGGTCAACGCCCCACTGGACTCACGTGCTGGAGCCCTGGCGTCGGTTTGAAATGCGAGTTCGGGAATTCCAAGAAGTTGCGTTCAGCTCTCTCAGCTTACCAGAGAAAATAAATTAAAAGACAGAGGTTGCCCAGTGCCTAACCTAGATATTGACAAAAACAATCTGCGTGTAAGAGTGGAGGTGCACTTACGCACAAATTTGATGCTTGTATATGGGAGAGGATCTGCTGGTTGTGTGGACGCCACGAGAAAAAACGCCCTGTTCTGTTGGGTAGGTTTACTATTTGGTAGGTTGACTGTTTGGTAGGTTGACTGTTTGGTAGGTTGACTGTTTGGTAGGTTGACTGTTTGGTAGGTTGACTGTTTGGAGGTGATGATATTTGGACAAAGGAAAGGGTGTGTCATGTAAAACATTAAGGCGAAAATAAAAAACATGAAAAATCAACAAAACATAAACACAAAGTCGTCAGTTTTCAACTTCTCAGAAAATGTCAGATCGACGGAAGTTTGGGTAGAGCTTATAGAGGGCCTGGTCGTATTCACAAAGGTTTTGTGGTTCTGGATAATCTGTCTGTGTTCACAAAGATTTTGTGGTTCTGGATAATCTGTTTGTTTTCACAAAGATTTTGTGGTTCTGGATAATCTGTTTGTTTTCACAAAGATTTTGTGGTTCTGGATAATCTGTTTGTTTTCACAAAGATTTTGTGGTTCTGGATAATATGTTTGTTTTCACAAAGATTTTGTGGTTCTGGATAATCTGTTTGTTTTCACAAAGATCTTGTGGTTCTGGATAATCTGTCCCAAATAATTGATGTATTGACCTTTTTGTGGGCCTGTCCCTTCGAGGTCAGACGTCTCAGTCTGCATCCAGACTTTGATTGTATTTAGTGACGAGGTTAAGGAAACAATTTACCAGCGGTCTTGTGGAGTTTTGGCTTGCAGGGGCCCATAATTTAATTCTCAAGGTTTATCAGAAGGCATTTTGAGAGGTTGACAGGATGAGAGGATGAGAGGATGAGAGGATGAGAGGATGAGAGGGGGATAGGATGAGAGGGTGATGGGATGAGAGGGTGAGAGGGGGAGAGGATGAGAGGATGAGAGGATGAGAGGGTGATAGGATGAGAGGGTGAGAGGGGGAGAGGATGAGAGGATGACAGGATGAGAGGATGAGAGAGTGACAGGATGAGAGGATGAGAGGGTGAGAGGGTGAGAGGATGAGAGGGTAATAGGGTGAGAGGATGAGAGGGTGATAGGATGAGAGGATGAGAGGATGACAGGGGGATAGGATGAGAGGATGACAGGATGAGAGGGTGATAGGGTGAGAGGATGAGAGGGTGAGAGGATGAGAGGATGAGAGGATGAGAGGGAGATAGGATGAGAGGATGAGAGAATGAGAGGATGAGAGGGTGGGAGGATGAGAGGGTGAGAGGATGAGAGGGTGAGAGGATGAGAGGGTGATAGGATGACAGGATGAGAGGGTGATAGGGTGAGAGGATGAGAGGGTGAGAGGATGAGAGGATGAGAGGATGAGAGGATGAGAGGGAGATAGGATGAGAGGATGAGAGAATGAGAGGATGAGAGGGTGGGAGGATGAGAGGGTGAGAGGATGAGAGGGTGAGAGGATGAGAGGGTGAGAGGATGACAGGATGAGAGGGTGATAGGATGAGAGGGTGAGAGGATGAGAGGGTGAGAGGGTGATAGGATGAGAGGATGATAGGATGAGAGGATGAGAGGATGAAATAATGAGAGGGTGATAGGATGAGAGGTTGATAGGATGAGAGGTTGATAGGATGAGAGGGTGATAGGATGAGATGGTGACAAGATGGTATCCATTGAGAAAAACATGGTGACAGAAATGGCTGATTTCAACAGAAAAGAAATTGCGATCTTCTTCGCAAGTAACCTGGATCGGAGGATGGAGTTTGTGAGTACCAAGGTGAGTGATTTACTTTGTTGTACAAGAATTTCTCAGTGATCTTAATTTGTTTACATTTCTATGGTTAAACCCTTCTAAAATACAATTCACGAGCCGCCACTGCACATATATAAAATTAGATGTATAATATGTATATAATTAAACGGTTTAGTCAGGAGTGAATATATTAGCTGGAAGAATAAGTCGGCACTACGCGAACTAATTGAAACATCGAGTCAAGTGTATATATTGCTTGCCTGCATAATTGGTCCACTTGTATCTGGTAACGTTAGCCCGTGTCTTTTATTTTTGTTAAATAGATAACACGAGAATATGTTTCTCTGGGCCATGGACCTCAGTCTAGAGCTAGTTGGCGGGCCACCTCAGGGCCAGTTAAATGGCCCCTGATCCACACCCCAGAAAACTCCATATTTGGCTTTCTCCGCGTTAACTAGCAAGCTGTTTCTGGTACCATATCTCTCTGTAAGCTATTTGTGGTACCATATCTCTCTGTAAACTGTTTGTGGTACCATATCTCATGTAAACTGTTTGTGGTACCATATCTCTCTGTAAACTGTTTCTGGCACCATATCTCATGTAAACTGTTTGTGGTACAATTTCTCCTGTAAAATGTTTGTGGTACCATATCTCATGTAAACTGTTTGTGGTACCATATCTCTCTGTAAACTGTTTGTGGTACCATATCTTATGTAAACTGTTTGTGGCACCATATCTCATGTAAACTGTTTGTGGTACAATTTCTCCTGTAAAATGTTTGTGGTACCATATCTCATGTAAACTGTTTGTGGTACCATATCTCATGTAAACTGTTTGTGGTACCATATCTCATGTAAACTGTTTGTGGTACCATATCTCAGTTCAGTGTTCGATAAATGCTTGTTTCAGCTTTACAATTGTCTCCTCCTATGTCCTCGCTGACATCATCTTGTCCAGCCATCCACCGGGTCCGAGTGGGGACTCCCCTTAGACTATTCTGGTACAGGTATTGTTGGAAGACAAAGTTAACCTTGACCTTCAAACTTAATCACATTCACCCACTTCTGCAAGACATATTATGTTGTGTCTGGTCCATTTCAGCCCGTTATTTGTTTAAGTCGACGTCAAATTTTAAGATAAGTCTGAGGTTAAAATACCAATGTCTAACTTGGTCAGAAAAGTCTGAGGTTAAAATACCGATGCCTAACTGGGTCTGAAAAGTCTGAGGTTAAAATACCGATGCCTAACTGGGTCAGAAAAGTCTGAGGTTAAAATACCGATGCCTAACTTGCTCAGACTTATTCTGGTGAAATCTATACGAAGGGAGAGAACTATCTGAGTCGGTAACTGAGAATGACCTCCCCTGTATAGTGTATTATCTTCATTATTCATTAGTAACAATTAATGTAATAACAAATAATACAAGAACCAGTTGTACCAAGAAAACACTTATACCATAGTCATCACTAAAACCCTGTCAGCTCCCCGTGTAGCAAATGTCTTACACAAACACACACCAAGTGATCAACTGTTGACCGTCTCACATCTATTGAATGTCTTGTTGCTTAAAGTTTGGGAAGAATGAGGTCGCCAGACGCATGTACAACGCTCCTTAGATTTCTCTAATGATATACCTAGGCTAACTATTCTTTGCTTCTCTCTCAAGCCAGGTCACCACTCGGACATAATAAATATAGTGTGCAGATCTGCTTCTATCAAGAACAGGACAATAATTAGGTATGGAAGCATATATCACTGATTGGCAGAAGACAACGGAGACCAACAATTTCATTACTGCAAGAACTTCGTGAAAATCGTGCGTGTTTTGGCATTAGCCGAGGACGACCGAGCAAGTCAAAGACCTGCCGATTCAAACGTCAATTGGACAGGTAGGTAGAGACAAACGCTTCCGTCGCCATGTCTGATAACCCCGGGTTAAAACAAGGTGCCTTCGACTCTCTAAGAATACAAAAGCAAACTAAATTAACCAGTGCCTAAACTGGATATTGACCAGTGCCTAAACTGGATATTGACCAAAAACTATCTGCGTGTAAGAGTGGAGGTGCACTTACGCACAGATTGAATGCTTCTATGTGTGAAAGGATCTGCTGGTTGTGTGGAGGCCATGAGAACAACGCTCTGTTCTGTTGGTTAGGTTTACTGTTTGGTAGGTTTACTGTTTGATAGGTTTACTGTTTGGTAGGTTTACTGTTTGGTAGGTTTACTGTTTGATAGGTTTACTGTTTGGTAGGTTTACTGTTTGATAGGTTTACTGTTTGGTAGGTTTACTGTTTGGTAGGTTTACTGTTTGGTAGGTTTACTGTTTGGTAGATTTACTGTTTGGTAGGTTGACTGTTTGGTAGGTTTACTGTTTGGTAGGTTTACTGTTTGGTAGGTTTACTGTTTGGAGGTGATGATAGTTGGACAAAGGAAAGGGTGTATCATCTAAAACATATTCAGGAAAAATTAAAAAACATGAAAAATCAACAAAACAGTTTTCAACCTCTCAGAAAATGTCAGATCGACGGAAGTTTGAGTAGAGCTTCTAGAAGGCCAGGCCGTGTTCACAAAGATTTTGTGGTTCTGGATAATCTGTTTGTTTTCACAAAGATTTTGTGGTTCTGGATAATCTGTTTGTTTTCACAAAGATTTTGTGGTTCTGGATAATCTGTTTGTTTTCACAAAGATTTTGTTGTTCTGGATAATCTGTTTGTTTTCACAAAGATTTTGTGGTTCTGGATAATCTGTTTGTTTTCACAAAGATTTTGTGGTTCTGGATAATCTGTTTGTTTTCACAAAGATTTTGTGCTTCTGGATAATCTGTTGGTTTTCACAAAGATCTTGTGGTTCTGGATAATCTGTCCCAAATAATTGATGTATTGACCTTTTTGTGGGCCTGTCCCTT
The DNA here is from genome assembly GCA_036924085.1 of Ariolimax columbianus. NCBI lineage: Eukaryota > Metazoa > Mollusca > Gastropoda > Stylommatophora > Arionidae > Ariolimax > Ariolimax columbianus. The sequence goes on from JAVGWX010000009.1 coordinate 92,890,437, forward strand.
CGAGGTCAGACGTCTCAGTCTGCATCCAGACTTTGATTGTATTTAGTGACGAGGTTTAGGAAACAATTTACCAGCGTCTTGTGGAGTTTTGGCTTGCAGGGGCCCATAATTTAATTCTCAAGGTTTATCAGAAGGCATTTTGAGAGGTTCACAGGATGAGAGAATTAGAGGATGAGAGGGTGAGAGGATGAGAGGATGAGAGGGTGAGAGGATGAGAGGATGAGAGGGTGAGAGGATGAGAGGGTGAGAGGGGGAGAGGATGAGAGGATGATAGGATGAGAGGGTGATAGGATGAGAGGATGATAGGATTAGAGGGTGATAGGATGAGAAGATGAGAGGGTGATAGGATGAGAGGATGAGAGGGTGAGAGGTTGACAGGATGAGAGGATGAGAGGATGAGAGGGTGAGAGGATGAGAGGATGAGAGGATGAGAGGGTGAGAGGATGAGAGGATGAGAGGGTGAGAGGATGAGAGGGTGAGAGGGGGAGAGGATGAGAGGATGATAGGATGAGAGGGTGATAGGATGAGAGGATGATAGGATGAGAGGGTGATAGGATGAGAAGATGAGAGGGTGATAGGATGAGAGGATGAGAGGGTGAGAGGTTGACAGGATGAGAGGATGTGAGGATGAGAGGGTGAAAGGATGAGAGGATGAGAGGGTGATAGGATGAGAGGACGAGAGGGTGATAGGATGAGAGGATGAGAGGGTGAGAGGGTGAGAGGTTGACAGGATGAGAGGATGAGAGGGTGAGAGGATGAGAGGATGAGAGGGTGAGAGGGTGAGAGGGGGATAGGATGAGAGGATGAGAGGGTGATAGGATGAGAGGATGAGAGGATGAGAGGGGGATAGGATGAGAGGATGAGAGGGTAATAGGATGAGAGGATGAGAGGGGGATAGGATGAGAGGATGAGAGGATGAGAGGGTAATAGGATGAGAGGATGAGAGGGTGATAGGATGAGAGGGTGAGAGGGTGAGAGGAAGAGAGGATGAGATGGTGATAGGATGAGAGAGTGATATGATGAGAGGGTAATAGGATGAGAGGATGAGAGGGTAATAGGATGAGAGGATGAGAGGGGGATATGATGAGAGGATGAGAGGGTGAGAGGATGAGAGGATGACAAGATGAGAAGATGAAAGAATGAGAGGGTGAGATGGTGATAGGATGAGAGGATTAGAAAATGAGAGGGTGATATTATGAGAGGGATCTTTCGCTTGCAGAGGCCCATTATGCTCAAGGTACTATACTGGTCACTGTACCTGTACTGGTCACTGTACCTGTACTGGTCACTGTACCTGTACCGGTCACTGTACCTGTACCGGTCACTGTACCTGTACCAGTCACGATACCTATACCAGTCACGGTACCTTTACTTGTCATTGTACCTGTACTGGTCACTGTACCTGTACTGGTCACTGTACCTGTACCGGTCACTGTCCCTGTACCGGTCACTGTACCTGTACCAGTCACGATACCTATACCAGTCACGGTACCTTTACTGGTCACTGTACCTTTACTGGTCACTGTACCTTTACTGGTCACTGTACCTTTACTAGTCACTGTACCTTTACTGGTCACTGTACCTTTCCTGGCCACTGTACCTTTCCTGGCCACTGTACCTTTACTGGTTACTGTACCTTTAATGGTCACTGTACCTTTACTGGTTACTGTACCTTTACTGGCCACTGTACCTTTCCTGGCCACTGTACCTTTACTGGTTACTGTACCTTTACTGGTCACTGTACCTTTACTGGTCACTGTACATTTACTGGTCACTGTACCTTTACTGGTCACTGTACCTTTACTGGCCACTGTACCTTTACTGGTCACTATACCTTTACTGGTCACTGTACCTTTACTATTCACTGTACCAATTGTCACCCCTCACCTCGACTGCACCATGAAAATGTGTGTCACACAAGGAGGGAAGAGGGTGGCTGACATGGTGCTGTCCTGGGGTGAACGGTTTTTGTCAAGTTATTCGTGTCAACTTCTCATAACATCGAGCGCGTGCCCCAGGATAAGCTGGCCGGAAGTGGATTTAAAGTGAGACCCAGGTGTCGCAACCTGTGAGGAAGAACTTTAATCAAGTGCACAATTGCGCAGATTATTTGCACATTGTCTGCCAGGTATCCAGTTACCAGCCAGCCATGGGACAGGACTGGAGCTCTGGCGTGAGCGGCTGCTATTATGTGTGACGTCATAAGGTTTGGGCGGAAAGAAGAGCCATAAAACGCTAGGCACAAGAGACTGAGGCAGATCTCTCGTAGAAAAACGTTTTCACAAATTTGGGCCAAACTCTCCGGTAGAGTCTGCACTTCTCTAATTCCCAGCTTAGATTAACTGGCATGTCGATTGTTTGAGTGAGTGCAGACTTAACTAGGCAGCCATTACTGGCAATTAGAAATTCTGGCTGCAGAAGATATCTTTGTCGCGTGCATTCACTCATCTGTCCTAGGTTTGACTAAATCTGTGTAGGTTTGACTAAATCTGTGTAGGTTTGACTGTGTGTAGGTGTGACTGTGTGTAGGACTGACTAAGTCTGTGTAGGTTTGACTAAGTCTGTGTAGGTTTGACTAAGACTGTTTGTAGGTTTAACTAAGTTTGTGTGTATGTTTGACATGTTGTGTGTAGGTTTGACTAAATAGTGTGTAGGTTTCACTAAGACTGTGTATAGGTTTTACTGTGTGTAGGTGTGACTAAGATTGTGTGTAGCTTTGACTGTGTGTAGGCGTGACTAAGATTGTGTGTAGGTTTTACTGTGTGTAGGCTTGACTAAGACTGTGTGTAGGTTTGACTGTGTGTAGGTTTGACTAAGAATGTGTGTAGGTTTGATTGTGTGTAGGTTTGACTAAGAATGTGTGTAGGTTTGATTGTGTGTAGGTTTGACTAAGAATGTGTGTAGGTTTGATTGTGTGTAGGTTTGACTGTGTGTAGGTTTGACTAAGAATGTGTGTAGGTTTGATTGTGTGTAGGTTTGACTAAGACTGTGTGTAGGTTTGACTAAAACTGTGTGTAGGTTTGACTGTGTGTAGGTTTGACTAAGAATGTGTGTAGGTTTGATTGTGTGTAGGTTTGACTAAGACTGTTTGTAGGTTTGACTAAGACTGTGTGTAGGTTTGACTGTGTGTAGTTTGACTAAGACTGTGTGTAGGTTTGACTGTGTGTAGGTTTGACTGTGTGTAGTTTGACTAAGAGTGTGTGTAGGTTTGACTAAGAGTGTGTGTAGGTTTGACTAAGACTGTGTGTAGGTTTGACAGTGTGTAGTTTGACTAAAACTGTGTGTAGGTTTGACTGTGTGTAGGTTTGACTAAGACTGTTTGTAGGTTTGACTGTGTGTATGTTTGACTAAGACTGTGTTTAGGTTTGACTGTGTGTAGGTTTGACTGTGTGTAGGTTTGACTGTGTGTAGGTTTGACTGTGTGGTTATTTCAGAGTGTTTCCAATTGTTCAGTCGAGGCTCCATATGGAGAGCTAGAAACCGTTCTGCTGAAAAGGTAGATTTGAAGCCATCCATCCGGATAGCTAGCGACTGTCTCCAATGCACGTATCTATATCAGACGGTGACCAACTCTTAGTTGACTTAAACTGGCTGAGACGGTGACCAAATCTGACGTGACTGAAACTGGCTTAACAAAAGTAGTCACTGTAGTGATAGATCCATAGAGACACCGATAGGGGGTCCAGGGTAGAGATAGATCCATAGAGACACCCGAAAGTAGGAACCAGGGTCCAGGGTAGAGATAGATCCCTAGAGACACCCGATAGTAGGAACCAGGGTCCAGGGTAGTGATAGATCCATAGAGACACCCGATAGTAGAAACCAGGGTCCAGGGTAGTGATAGATCCCTAGAGACACCCGATAGTAGGAACCAGGGTCCAGGGTAGTGATAGATCCATAGAGACACCCGATAGTAGGAACCAGGGTCCAGGGTAGTGATAGATCCCTAGAGACACCCGATAGTAGGAACCAGGGTCCAGGGTAGAGATAGAACCCTAGAGACACCCGATAGTAGGAACCAGGGTCCAGGGTAGTGATAGATCCCTAGAGACACCCGATAGTAGGAACCAGGGTCCAGGGTAGTGATAGATCCCTAGAGACACCCGATAGTAGGAACCAGGGTCCAGGGTAGAGATAGATCCCTAGAGACACCCGATAATAGGAACCAGGGTCCAGGGTAGAGATAGATCCCTAGAGACACCCGATAGTAGGAACCAGGGTGCAGGGTAGTGATAGATCCATAGAGACACCCGATAGTAGGAACCAGGGTCCAGGGTAGTGATAAATCCCTAGAGACACCCGATAGTAGGAACCAGGGTCCAGGGTAGTGATAGATCCATAGAGACACCCGATAGTAGGAACCAGGGTCCAGGGTAGTGATAGATCCATACAGACACCCGATAGTAGGAAACAGGGTCCAGGGTAGTGATAGATCCATAGAGACACCCGATAGTAGGAACCAGAGTCCAGGGTAGTGATAGATCCATAGAGACATCCGATAGTAGGAACCAGGGTCCAGGGTAGAGATAGATCCCTAGAGACACCCGATAGTAGGAACCAGGGTCCAGGGTAGAGATAGATCCCTAGAGACACCCGATAGTAGGAACCAGGGTCCAGGGTAGAGATAGATCCATAGAGACACCCGAAAGTAGGAACCAGGGTCCAGGGTAGTGATAGATCCCTAGAGACACCCGATAGTAGGAACCAGGGTCCAGGGTAGTGATAGATCCATAGAGACACCCGATAGTAGGAACCAGGGTCCAGGGTAGTGATAGATCCATAGAGACACCCGATAGTAGGAACCAGGGTCCAGGGTAGTGATAGATCCATAGAGACACCCGATAGTAGGAACCAGGGTCCAGGGTAGTGATAGATCCATAGAGACACCCGATAGTAGGAACCAGGGTCCAGGGTAGTGATAGATCCATAGAGACACCCGATAGTAGGAACCAGGGTCCAGGGTAGTGATAGATCCTTAGAGACACCCGATAGTAGGAACCAGGGTCCAGGGTAGAGAAAGATCCCTAGAGACACCCGATAGTAGGAACCAGGGTCCAGGGTAGAGATAGATATATAGAGACACCCGATAGTAGGAACCAGGGTCCAGGGTAGTGATAGATCCCTAGAGACACCCGATAGTAGGAACCAGGGTCCAGGGTAGTGATAGATCCCTAGAGACACCCGATAGTAGGAACCAGGGTCCAGGGTAGAGATAGATCCCTAGAGACACCCGATAATAGGAACCAGGGTCCAGGGTAGAGATAGATCCCTAGAGACACCCGATAGTAGGAACCAGGGTGCAGGGTAGTGATAGATCCATAGAGACACCCGATAGTAGGAACCAGGGTCCAGGGTAGTGATAAATCCCTAGAGACACCCGATAGTAGGAACCAGGGTCCAGGGTAGTGATAGATCCATAGAGACACCCGATAGTAGGAACCAGGGTCCAGGGTAGTGATAGATCCATACAGACACCCGATAGTAGGAAACAGGGTCCAGGGTAGTGATAGATCCATAGAGACACCCGATAGTAGGAACCAGAGTCCAGGGTAGTGATAGATCCATAGAGACATCCGATAGTAGGAACCAGGGTCCAGGGTAGAGATAGATCCCTAGAGACACCCGATAGTAGGAACCAGGGTCCAGGGTAGAGATAGATCCCTAGAGACACCCGATAGTAGGAACCAGGGTCCAGGGTAGAGATAGATCCATAGAGACACCCGAAAGTAGGAACCAGGGTCCAGGGTAGTGATAGATCCCTAGAGACACCCGATAGTAGGAACCAGGGTCCAGGGTAGTGATAGATCCATAGAGACACCCGATAGTAGGAACCAGGGTCCAGGGTAGTGATAGATCCATAGAGACACCCGATAGTAGGAACCAGGGTCCAGGGTAGTGATAGATCCATAGAGACACCCGATAGTAGGAACCAGGGTCCAGGGTAGTGATAGATCCATAGAGACACCCGATAGTAGGAACCAGGGTCCAGGGTAGTGATAGATCCATAGAGACACCCGATAGTAGGAACCAGGGTCCAGGGTAGTGATAGATCCTTAGAGACACCCGATAGTAGGAACCAGGGTCCAGGGTAGAGAAAGATCCCTAGAGACACCCGATAGTAGGAACCAGGGTCCAGGGTAGAGATAGATATATAGAGACACCCGATAGTAGGAACCAGGGTCCAGGGTAGTGATAGATCCCTAGAGACACCCGATAGTAGGAACCAGGGTCCAGGTTAGAGATAGATCCCTAGAGACACCCGATAGTAGGAACCAGGGTCCAGGGTAGTGATAGATCCATAGAGACACCCGATAGTAGGAACCAGGGTCCAGGGTAGTGATAGATCCCTAGAGACACCCGATAGTAGGAACCAGGGTCCAGGGTAGTGATAGATCCATAGAGACACCCAATAGTAGGAACCAGGGTCCAGGGTAGTGATAGATCCCTAGAGACACCCGATAGTAGGAACCAGGGTCCAGGGTAGAGATAGATCCCTAGAGACACCCGATAGTGGGACCCAGGCAAATATAGACATTGAAGGTATCCATGTTAGATGTCATTGGATAATAGTGACATTCTGGGGTCCGTCGGGTTCGAATTTGGATCTTACCGCAACAACAGATGAATTGATAATCTACACATTGCATAGCAAAGTGGGTCAAGGACGAGGGGGAGGGAAGAGGACGGTTGATGGATGTTAAATTGATGTTAAAGTTTTATACTTTACTGGAAGGTGGTTGGTACCATTAGTATCCACATTCTTCATCAGTTGCTGGGAGGCACTGAATATATTTGGTTTGGGCTTTAGTGCAGGTCTCACCGATTCAAAACCGAGCGGGAAAGAAGATAACAGAGAGGGTGAGAAGATAACAGAGAGGGACAGAAGATAATAGAACGTGACAAGATAACAGAGCGGGACAGAAGGTAACAGAGAGGGACAGACGATAACAGAGAGGGACAGAAGATAATAGAACGTGACAAGATAACAGAGCGGGACAGGAGATAACAGAACGTCACAAGATAACAGAGCGGGACAGAAGGTAACAGAGAGGGACAGACGATAACAGAGAGGGACAGAAGATAACAGAGAGGGACAGAAGATAACAGAAATTGACAGAAGATAACAGAGCGGGACAGAAGATAACAGAACGTGAAAAGATAACATAGAGGGACAGAAGGTAACTGAGAGGGACAGAAGATAACAGAGCGGAACAGAAGATAACAGAACGTGACATCATAACAGAGAGGGAAGAAGGTAACAGAGAGGGACAGAAGATAACAGAGCGTGATAGAAGATAATAGAAGGTGACAAGATAACAGAGAGGGACAGAGGATAACAGAACGTGACAAGATAACAGAGAGGGACAGAAGATAACAGAGCGGGACAGAAGATAACAGAGTGTGACAGAAGATAACAGAGTGGGACAGAAGATAACAGAGAGGGACAGAAGAAAACAGAGAGGGAAGACGATAATAGGAACAGAAGATAACAGAGAGGGACAGAAGATAACAGAGAGGGGCAGAAGATAACAGAGAGGGACAGAAGATAACAGAGAGGGGCAGAAGATAACAGAGAGGGGCAGAAGATAACAGAGAGGGGCAGAAGATAACAGAGAGGGGCAGAAGGTAACAGAGAGGGGCAGAAGATAACAGAGAGGGACAGAAGATAACAGAGAGGGGCAGAAGATAACAGAGAGGGGCAGAAGATAACAGAGAGGGGCAGAAGATAACAGAGAGGGACAAAAGGTAATCAGATATGTGCCTTCCTGTATATGAAAGCCATGCACTCGTGACGTCCTGGTCATATGACGCACATGAAATCGTGGATGGGGTCCGCTCATCGCTGGTCAACCATTTCCAGCGTCCAGAGCTTAGCCCAGTTATTTGCCGCGCTAAAAAGATCGGTGCGGCATCCAAAGCAAAGGCAGACTTCTCTTTAGAAGGTATTCAGGCCAAAAGGAGGCCGCTAGGCCGCAAGGCTTAAGTCATTGTTTCCACTACCGTAACAGGTGATGCGATAGCTGTCCTGGGGGACATTAGCCACGTTTAAGAGCGGCGGTGTCGAGAAAATTATAAACTCGGGAAAGGAGCACTCTTTTGTTGGTCGAGTAGATAGTTTGGGCAGATTGCACGGCCATGTTTGAAGTCGATAAAGATGATGGATTTATAATTGATACACTTCGCTGTGGGGACTAGTCGGAGAGTCACTTAAGGCGGCAGAGGTGTTCGTTATGAAGGTGGACCGTACCGCATTAACGGAAACCTCAATAGGAGCTCAGTGAACTCGCGCACTGTTGGTTTGATGAGGCCCGCGAGAAGATAACAGATAGTTAAAGTCGGCCGCGTGCTACAGGTGTTTATTCATTTACTGTCTAAGCCATTCAAGAATCGCTCTCAGTCACCAGCTACTCAGTCAGAGGGAGACTTCAAGAATCGCTCTCAGTCACCAGCTACTCAGTCAGAGGGAGACTTCAAGAATCGCTCTCAGTCACCAGCTACTCAGTCAGAGGGAGACTTCAAGAATCGCTCTCAGTCACCAGCTACTCAGTCAGAGGGAGACTTCAAGAATCGCTCTCAGTCACCAGCTACTCAGTCAGAGGGAGACTTCAAGAATCGCTCTCAGTCACCAGCTACTCAGTCAGAGGGAGACTTCAAGAATCGCTCTCAGTCACCAGCTACTCAGTCATAGGGAGACCTACTTAACTTAACGTCTTTATACTGGTTTATAAGACTCTGCAGAGTTTGTATACAACAAGTTAACTTTACATTTCCTTCCTCTTAAAGCTATGCGTATCCAATCTATTCTTAAATTGTTCCTGCTTTCACTACTTCCTGTGGCAATGCATTCCAAGGTTTCATCACTCTCTAACACAATATCTCCTAATATCTAATCTAGACCTCTCTTTAGTTAATTTGTAGCTATGCCCCCTTGTTCTTGTTGGGTGGCTGTATTTCGAGAAAAAAAAACTTGTTATAGTCTGATATATCCATTCCTCTGATCATCTTATAAACCTGTGTCAAGTCACCTCGAATTCTTCTCTTTTCTAGACACTGTAGGCCGGTTTTTCTGAGACTTACCTCATAACTGTAATTCTGGAATCCCACTATCATCTTTGTCGCTCTTTTTTGTATCCTTTCTAGCATGTTTATGCCCCCTCTATGATAAGGACTCCACACCTGTACACAGTACTCCAATCTAGGTCTAACTAATGCTTTATACAGTTTGACTATCACTTCCTTGATCCTATGTTTAATATTTCTTTTCATCATACCTAACATTGCATTTGCCTTTTTCACTGCTACCTTAACTTGCTCACTCACCTTACCTGTATGATTTATTATAATCCCTAGGTCCCTTTCCTTATCTATCTCTCTAATATTGTTTTCTCCCATTCTGTAATTATGTTCCAAATTGGATCTACCCATGTGGATGACTGTACATTTATCTACATTAAGCTCTATTTGCCAGCCTACAGACCATTCTCGAATTGTATCTAAATCCGACCTCAATATATCCACTTCCGCTTTAGATGAGACATTACTGCATAGTTTTGTGTCATCAGCAAATTTTGCAATGATGGATCTCATATCAATGTCCAAATCATTTATATATATCAAGAACAAAATTGGTCACAAACCCGAGCCCTGTGGCACACCATTTTTCACTTCACACCACTCAGAGTACTTATTTATGCCCACCCTCTGCCTTCTTTCCGTAAACTTATTTTCATTCCATTTGGCAACTTCCCCACCTATTCCATGTGATTTTAACTTTCTAAAAAAATCTTTGATGAGATTTTTGAAAAAATCTAGATAAATAACATCCGCTGGCTCCCTTTTATCTATCATTTTAGTAACCTCCTCCCTGAATTCTAATAGATTTGTTAAGCATGATCTCCCTCTAGTAAACCCATGCTGACTATTTCTGATTAGATTAAACTTGTCTAATAGACTTCAAGAATCGCTCTCAGTCACCAACTACTCAGTCAGAGGGAGACTTCAAGAATCGCTCTCAGTCACCAGCTACTCAGTCAGAGGGAGACTTCAAGAATCGCTCTCAGTCACCAGCTACTCAGTCAGGTGAATGCTTCAATGGTTTTAAATGTAGCAGCCGGCATATGTAGAACCTGTAAGCTGAACTCGCATAATGAACTTTCAGATAACGTTCCCGTCTCATCCCTGCAACAATAATATCCAGCAGAGATTCTCCTACACATCTTTGAGTCCCACAGCACAAGCTATAAATAGAACGTGGACATCTGTTTAGGTAAAATATTAAAGACTGCATGGAAGCTGCCTGTCCAGGACAGATGTAGCCCGTTATGATAATGTACATGAGGTCTGTTTTCTTCTCATAGTGTAGCCTTCATGTAGCATGTGCGGATCTCATATTGTAGCCATCGTGTAGTCTCTGTGGATATCATATTGTAGCCATCGAATAGCCTGTGTGAATCTCAACTGTGTGGGTCATCTACATTTTCTTCAGCTGGATAAGTGGTTAGAGAGGCTGCCTAATACGGAAATGGATTTGATGAGCACTGTAAATACGCTGCTGTTTACCAAGATGTAAATGAGTAACTTACTTACTGTGATGAAAAGGGATGTGTCGAAAAGAGAACAGGTCACCTTCCTCGCAAAGATGGACGTCTGGAAAACGGGATCGCGAACGGCAATATTTGATTTCGGATAAATTCATCTGTACATATTTACGCCATGTATTCCTCTCATCTTTACATATTTACGTCATATATTCCTCTCATATGTACATATTTACGTCATGTATTCCTCTCATCTGTACATATTTACATCATGTATTCCTCTCATCTGTACATATTTACATCATGTATTCCTCTCATATGTACATATTTACGTTATGTATTCCTCTCATCTGTACATATTTACGTCATATATTCCTCTCATCTGTACATATTTACGTTATGTATTCCTCTCATCTGTACATATTTACGTCACATATTCCTCTCATCTGTACATATTTACGTCATTTATTCCTCTCATCTGTACATATTTACGTTATGTATTCCTCTCATCTGTACATATTTACGTTATGTATTCCTCTCATCTCCCCCACTCTGTTTCATGTGACTGTCCTACAGTCACACTCTTGCACAATTTTCGAACCCGCTCTCAGGGTGAGGCCCTTCTATTGCACTTTGGTTGGGCTAGCTTCTGAGGGCGCACAAACCTAGCATAGGTACATACAGACGCACACATGCATCCAAGCAGTGGTTTATGCGTCCTGATATCGCCCAATTGACTACGGTCTGGGGTGGAAAATGGCGCGCCTCCGCCAGTAGAAACTAGTGAGGCAAACATCTAAGCAACAACATCTCATCTCATTCACACCATGTATTCCTCTCATCTATACATATCAAATGAAGGAGTTCATACGTATGGCTAGACAGGGCTGAGGTTAGTAGTGCAAAAAATCACATATGATTGGCAACAGACTACGGTAATACCAACAGGGAAGGGAAGAGACGGTGAAAGAAACCTTGAACAATACAGAGGGACGTCACCATATGGGTCAATGGACGTGTATGTAGGATACTTGATCGTAGAGCTGGTCCAGTTGTTGAACCTCGTCTCGGGAGAGCCTAATATTTGTTCTGTATGAACGTGGGATGGACTGATGGGATAGACTGATTGGATTTGATTATGGGTTGGGATGGAATGATGGGATGGACTAACTGGATGATGGGGTAGACTGAGATGATATGATGGAATGGACTGATAGAATGATGGGATAGACTAACTGGCTGATGGGGTAGACTGAGATGATATGATGGGACGGACATATGAAAATAAGATGATTGATTGATGAAAGGGCTGATGGGATAGACTTTTGGGATGATGGGATGGACATGGGATAGACTGAGGGGATGATGGGATGGACATGGGATGATGGGATTGACTGATGGAATTGGATGTACTGATGGATGATGTTCTGATGGATGATGTACTGGTGGATGATGTACTGGGGGATGATGTACTGATGGCATAAACACTAAAAACAATTAGGAGGGTAACCAGCGGAACACGGCAAGCAGGAGAACATTCCACCAACAAAAATACTTTGGTACAGTGGATGGAATCAAACTGTGGGCAACATTGTAGTGGATGGAATCAAACTGTGGGCAACATTCTAGTGGATGGGATCCAACTGTGGGCAACATTCTAGTGGATGGAATCAAACTGTGGGCAACATTCTAGTGGATGGGATCCAACTGTGGGCAACATTCTAGTGGATGGAATCAAACTGTGGGCAACATTCGAGTGGATGGGATCCAACTGTGGGCAACATTCTAGTGAATGGGATCAAACTGTGGGCAACATTCAAGTGGATGGGATCAAACTGTGGGCAACATTCTAGTGGATGGGATCAAACTGTGGGCAACATTCTAGTGGATGGGATCAAACTGTGGGCAACATTCTAGTGAATGGGATCAAACTGTGGGCAACATTCTAGTGAATGGGATCAAACTGTGGGCAACATTCGAGTGGATGGGATCCAACTGTGGGCAACATTCTAGTGAATGGGATCAAACTGTGGGCAACATTCAAGTGGATGGGATCAAACTGTGGGCAACATTCGAGTGGATGGGATCCAACTGTGGGCAACATTCTAGTGAATGGGATCAAACTGTGGGCAACATTCAAGTGGATGGGATCAAACTGTGGGCAACATTCTAGTGGATGGGATCAAACTGTGGGCAACATTCTAGTGGATGGGATCAAACTGTGGGCAACATTCTAGTGGATGGAATCCAACTGTGGTCAACATTCGAGTGGATGGGATCCAACTGTGGGCAACATTCTAGTGGATGGGATCAAACTGTGGGCAACATTCTAGTGGATGGGATCAAACTGTGGGCAACATTGTAGTGGATAGGATCAAACTGTGGGCAACATTCTAGTGGATTGGATCAAACTGTGGGCAACATTCTAGTGGATGAGATCAAACTGCGGGCAACATTCTAGTGGATGGGATCAAACTGTGGCCAACATTCTAGTGGATGGGATCAAACTGTGGGCAACATTCTAGTGAATGGGATCAAACTGTGGGCAACATTCAAGTGGATGGGATCAAACTGTCGCCAACATTCTAGTGGATGGGATCAAACTGTGGGCAACATACTAGTGGATGGGGTCAAACTGTGGGCAACATTCTAGTGAATGGGATCAAACTGTGGGCAACATTCTAGTGGATGGAATCAAACTGTGGGCAACATTCGAGTGGATGGGATCCAACTGTGGGCAACATTCTAGTGAATGGGATCAAACTGTGGGCAACATTCAAGTGGATGGGATCAAACTGTGGGCAACATTCTAGTGGATGGGATCAAACTGTGGGCAACATTCTAGTGGATGGGATCAAACTGTGGGCAACATTCTAGTGAATGGGATCAAACTGTGGGCAACATTCTAGTGAATGGGATCAAACTGTGGGCAACATTCGAGTGGATGGGATCCAACTGTGGGCAACATTCTAGTGAATGGGATCAAACTGTGGGCAACATTCAAGTGGATGGGATCAAACTGTGGGCAACATTCGAGTGGATGGGATCCAACTGTGGGCAACATTCTAGTGAATGGGATCAAACTGTGGGCAACATTCAAGTGGATGGGATCAAACTGTGGGCAACATTCTAGTGGATGGGATCAAACTGTGGGCAACATTCTAGTGGATGGGATCAAACTGTGGGCAACATTCTAGTGGATGGAATCCAACTGTGGTCAACATTCGAGTGGATGGGATCCAACTGTGGGCAACATTCTAGTGGATGGGATCAAACTGTGGGCAACATTCTAGTGGATGGGATCAAACTGTGGGCAACATTGTAGTGGATAGGATCAAACTGTGGGCAACATTCTAGTGGATTGGATCAAACTGTGGGCAACATTCTAGTGGATGAGATCAAACTGCGGGCAACATTCTAGTGGATGGGATCAAACTGTGGCCAACATTCTAGTGGATGGGATCAAACTGTGGGCAACATTCTAGTGAATGGGATCAAACTGTGGGCAACATTCAAGTGGATGGGATCAAACTGTCGCCAACATTCTAGTGGATGGGATCAAACTGTGGGCAACATACTAGTGGATGGGGTCAAACTGTGGGCAACATTCTAGTGAATGGGATCAAACTGTGGACAACATTCTAGTGGATGGGATCAAACTGTGGGCAACATTTTAGTGGATGGGATCCAACTGTGGGCAACATTCAAGTGGATGGGATCAAACTTTGGCCAACATTTGAGTGGATGGGATGAAACTGAGGGCAACATTCTAGTGGATGGGATCAAACTGTGGGCAACATTCAAGTGGATGGGATCAAACTTTGGCCAACATTTGAGTGGATGGGATCAAACTGAGGGCAACATTCTAGTGGATGGGATCAAACTGTGGGCAACATTCAAGTGGATGGGATCAAACTTTGGCCAACATTTGAGTGGATGGGATCAAACTGTGGGCAACATTCAAGTGGATGGGATCAAACTTTGGCCAACATTTGAGTGGATGGGAGCAAACTGAGGGCAACATTCAAGTGGATGGGATCAAACTTTGGCCAACATTTGAGTGGATGGGATCAAACTGTGGGCAACATTCGAGGACTATAGGAGACAACAACAACATGGGACGACTCTTAGATAATGTAAGGCCCTTGTATCACTGGGACACGGGACGAATGTAGGGCCCTAGTATCATATGAACACAAATGTCACAAAACAACGGATGTAGTCACAGATAAAATGTCACATAGCACGCACTGAGGTCGGGGATGAAGTTTTGGATACTTCAATGTATTGTGTCACAGCTTGTGTGAGGTGGAGTGGCTACTGCCTTTCCCCGCTGCCTTTCCCCGCTGCCTTTCCCCACTGCCTTTCCCCACTGCCTTTCTTCACTGCCTTTCTCCACTGCCTTTCCCCACTGCCTTTCTCCACTGCCTTTCTCCACTGCCTTTCCCCACTGCCTTTCTTTGCCTTAAACCCACTTGTACAGCTGGGTCGACTGACGGTAGTGGTAGTTGAATTCTGTTTCTTAGTCTTGACAAACGAGTTTTCTACCAATACACTAGCCAGAGGACGCAGTCAGATACTATTAAACAATGACATACTACGGGGATCTTCTGTCTAGACTGCGGGTCAACATGTGCATGCTTTGGAGAGAATTACAACGAATGCCAGTCAAAGTGATACACCGGGAGAGGGACATGACATCAGAAGTGAAGAAGTACAGCTCGTGACATTAACAACTCTCTGCAGACAACCACAGTACATTATGAAATGAAGACGATGGATAATGGATGACCGAAGCGCCGTCATTGCATTTGATAAACCCCTATATGTGACCAATCCCTTTCTTTGCTGAAAGGGCAGGCGACCAATTACGAACTTCATACTTCCAAGTCTGTCTGCCCCGTGTCATCTTCACCATCTCTCAGGTCTGTCTGCCCAATGTCATCTTCACCATCTCCCAGGTCTGTCAGCCCCATGTCATCTTCACCATCTCCCAGGTCTGTCAGCCCCATGTCATCTTCACCATCTCCCAGGTCTGTCTGCCCCATGTCATCTTCACCATTTCGTCACTTCACTTTTTAAATAGAGTTACGCGAAGACCATGCTGTCCCATAACACACAGTGTTATCAGGGATGAAGTGTTAGAGCCGTTTTATGAGGTGGGGTGGTCAGTTCCCGTCCTCTCGTGACGTTTCAATTCACTGAAACTAGATCAGGTACACATTTACAGCTGGTTCGACTAGAGCGTGTAATAAAGAAGATTGAACCCGATACATTGGTGGTGAGGTGCCTCATCTCCACCACGTCTTCAGAAACTGACATGCCCAGAAGTTAAACAAGTCATGAAGGTGAAGGTGTGGTGACTTGAAGGTTTTCTGAATGGTGATCCGGTCAGTGATGTGAAGGTGTTGCTTGTGGTGACACGGCCAGAAACAAGGCCCCTGTCAGTCACGTGACAGTGTCATCCAATAGAAGATTGCCATGAACGTCCTCTGTAAACGAAGCACGTGACACTCGCGTGACGAAATGAGCAACAAGCAACCCGCATGTCTGTCCGTCATTCAGTCTATCCATGTTTGCATTTATATCTTTATCTGTTTATTCTAGATATCTGCATATCTGTTATTTACTTGATTCATCGTACGCCTATCTGCCAGGCCGTGTGTATTTTGCCGTGCCGTTCACCGAGCCGTGACTCTGACACCTACACCTCGTGTTTGCGCCGTCCCAGAACCAGCATAAAGAGATGGCTGTCTGAGACGGTAGAATCAGGCCAGACTTATCTCACTGCTTTATTCTCACTACTCCGACCGCGATTAAGTTTGGGTCGCTGACACCGGCACTAGTCTAAATATTTCTGTGTCCCTTCCAGGCCTGTACTGGAGAGTGAGTGATAAACCACGTGCTATCGCCAGACTGCAGGCCGATACTCGGTAATCCACACCCTTTAAGAGCCACAGCATGGATCTAGCAAAAGCCTTCTTTGTTTCCGCGTTCTCCCAAATTTGTTTTGAAGAATGAAGACGTCGTGACGGATGGCGTGTAAGAATCAGAACAACAATTCTGCTACTGTCCTATTGACTGTATGCTCGAGCCTAACCTAGGGGACGGCAACAGAGCTGGGGAAAGCGGGGGGGGGGGAAGGTTGGTGGAGGCAGAAGGAATTTTTATTGAATTTAGGGGAGGAGTCGTCTGACCCTGGTATAAGATTACTTGTATGTTTACACAAACATCAGCTTCTTGTCTGTGTTGTGGCAAGTCTGCGCCTGCCATCTGGAGACGGGAGGCCAGACATTTGATTCTGGTCTTATCCTAGTTCCAGATCGGATAATCTCGTGGGATTAAAGCTCCAGGATTACAGAGCCAGTCAAACACAGACCACTACATGGTTGCCGTTAGCAGCATCACTACATGAGTTTCGATTACTGCTTCGCGTGTTGTGTGGTGTGTGTTGTGTGTTGTGTGCTGGGTGATGTGTCGTGTGGTGTGTGTGTGAATATTTATAGGTGACTATACAAGGTGGAGGCAAAGAGAGAACAAGAGGAAGACAGAGAATGATGCTGATGGAGGAATGTGAGAGAGACGGAGTGTGAGACAAAAAGAGAAAAGGGTGGAGGAGATGAGACGGAGAAGGGGAGATAGAGGGAAGGGGAGACAGAGAGGGGGACAGAGGGAAAAGAGTTGAGACGGAGACAGAAGTGGAGACTGAGAGAAAGATGGAGAGAGTGAGACAGGAATGGGAAGAGAGAAATGGAGAGAGAGTGAGACAGGAATTGGAAGAGAGAGAATGATGGAGAGAGAGTGAGACAGAGATGGAGAGTGAGAGAAGGATGGAGAGAGAGTGAGACAGAGATGGAGAGTGAGAGAAGGATGAAGAGAGAGAATCGTTAGTTGTTATCACCAGCATCGTCGCTATTGACGTCATAGTTATCGTGCCGTTCAATGAATCGAAGACTCGAACTGATGTGCATAGGAAATGTATGCTAGAGCACAAACATGAACACGACGACCCCACTGATCAGGGCATGTCTTATTTCTGTGGCAACATGTGGATGCGAAACATGGACATTCAACGAAGCAGTTGCACAGAAGATAACAACTTCCGGAATCAAATAAAGCACAGGTCAGCTGAAAATGTCACAGACAGAGACGACGCTAAACAGAGGCATTCTGCAACAACTGAGTGTACACGAAATGTAGCTAACATCACCAGGGGGAACACGCTAAGATATTTTATTCGTGCGGATAGACAAGCTGGTCCGGTGAGGCTGGCAGTGGAAGATACTGTGCCTGGGAGGAAGAAAGCGGGCCACCCTGAAGGGAATTGTATCAAGATGTTACTGACAGTTTAAGGATGTCATTGCATGCTCCATCCCGACTTGTTGTAAACTGTGAACAGTCCAACCCTGCTGTGACGGAGACTGCTTTCTGGGCACAAGATGGCACAGCACATTGAGTTATTTCCGCCATGGCTAATCACCATCCTCGCATTATGTTTGATGAGGTCTGGTACCAGGTCATGTTTGATGAGGTCTGCTACCAGGTCATGTTTGATGAGGTCTG
Organism: Ariolimax columbianus; assembly: GCA_036924085.1. NCBI lineage: Eukaryota > Metazoa > Mollusca > Gastropoda > Stylommatophora > Arionidae > Ariolimax > Ariolimax columbianus. The sequence continues at coordinate 92,908,538 of JAVGWX010000009.1, forward strand.
ATACTAGGTCATGTTTGATGAGGTCTGCTACCAGGTCATGTTTGATGAGATCTGATACTAGGTCATGTTTGATGAGGTCTGCTACCAGGTCATGTTTGATGAGGTCTGGTACCAGGTCATGTTTGATGAGGTCTGCTACCAGGTCATGTTTGATGAGGTCTGCTACCAGGTCATGTTTGATGAGGTCTGCTACCAGGTCATGTTTGATGAGGTCTGGTACTAGGTCATGTATGATGAGGTCTGGTACCAGGTCATGTTTGATGAGGTCTGCTACCAGGTCATGTTTGATGAGGTCTGCTACCAGGTCATGTTTGATGAGGTCTGGTACCAGGTCATGTTTGATGAGGTCTGGTACCAGGTCATGTTTGATGAGATCTGATACTAGGTCATGTTTGATGAGGTCTGCTACCAGGTCATGTTTGATGAGATCTGATACTAGGTCATGTTTGATGAGGTCTGCTACCAGGTCATGTTTGATGAGATCTGATACTAGGTCATGTTTGATGAGGTCTGCTACCAGGTCATGTTTGATGAGGTCTGGTACCAGGTCATGTTTGATGAGGTCTGCTACCAGGTCATGTTTGATGAGGTCTGCTACCAGGTCATGTTTGATGAGGTCTGCTAACAGGTCATGTTTGATGAGGTCTGGTACTAGGTCATGTTTGATGAGGTCTGGTACCAGGTCATGTTTGATGAGGTCTGCTACCAGGTCATGTTTGATGAGGTCTGCTACCAGGTCATGTTTGATGAGGTCTGGTACCAGGTCATGTTTGATGAGGTCTGGTACCAGGTCATGTTTGATGAGATCTGATACTAGGTCATGTTTGATGAGGTCTGCTACCAGGTCATGTTTGATGAGGTCTGGTACCAGGTCATGTTTGATGAGGTCTGCTACCAGGTCATATTTGATGAGGTCTGGTACCAGGTCATGTTTGATGAAGTCTGGTACCAGGTCATGTTTGATGAGGTCTGATACTAGGTCATAACTAATAACAAGTCATGTTTGATGAGGTCTGATACCAGGTCATAACTAATTCCAGGTCATGTTTGATGATGTTTGATACCAGGTCATGTTTGATGAGGTCTGCTACCAGGTCATGTTTGTTGAGGTCTGATACTAGGTCATAACTAATAACAAGTCATGTTTTATGAGGTCTGATACCAGGTCATAACTAATTCCAGGTCATGTTTGATGAGGTTTGATACCAGGTTATGTTTGATGAGGTCTGGTATCAGGTCATGACTAATAACAGGTCATGTTTGATGAGGTCTGGTACCAGGTCATGTTTGATGAGGTCTAATACCAGGTCATATTTTATGAGGTCTAATACCAGGTCATGTTTGGCTAATACCAGGTCATATTTGATGAGGTTTGATAACAGTTCATGTCTGTCTAATACCAGGACATGTTTGAGAAGATCTTATATCAGGTCATTTTTGATGAGGTCTAATACCAGGTCATGTTTTATGAGGTGTGATACCAGGTCATGTTTGATGAGGTTTGATAACATGCCATGTCTGTCTAATACCAGGTCATGTTCTATGAGGTCTGATACCAGGTCATGATTGATGAGGTCTCATACCAGGTCATGTTTGATGAGGCCTAATACTAGGTCATGTTTGATGAGGTCTGATACCAGGTCATGTTAGATGAGGTATAATACCAGGTCATGTTAGATGAGGTCTAATACCAGGTCATGTTTGATGAGGTTTGATAACATGCCATGTCTGTCTAATACCAGGTCATGTTCTATGAGGTCTGATACCAGGTCATGATTGATGAGGTCTCATACCAGATCATGTTTGATGATGCCTAATACTAGATCATGTTTAATGAGGTCTGATACCAGGTCATGTTAGATGAGGTATAATACCAGGTCATGTCAGATGAGGTCTAATACCAGGTCATGTTAGATGAGGTCTAATACCAGGTCATGTTTGATGAGGTCTAATACCAGGTCATGTTTGATGAGGTCTGATACCAGGTCACATTTGATGAGGTCTAAGACCAGGTTATGTTTGATGAGGTCTAATACCAGGTCATGTTTGATGAGGTCTAATACCAGGTCAATGTTTGAAGGTCCTATGTTTGGGTCGAAGACATACTCTGGAGGATTGTACATACCAATATTTGGCAATGTCCAGCCCTGACCTTTTCGCTACACCCCAACATGAGGATGGTAATCCTAGAGGAAGTCTGTTGGTAATAAGTGTTAATCCATCTAGGATAAGGGTATTCCATCTAGGAGATGGGTAATCCATCTAGCAGAAGGGTAATCCATATAGGAGAAGGGTAATCGATCTAGGAGAAGGCTAATCCATCTAGGAGAAGGCTAATCCATCTAGGAGAAGGCTAATCCATCTAGGAGAAGGCTAATCCATCTAGGAGAAGGCTAATCCATCTAGGAGAAGGCTAATCCATCTAGGAGAAGAATATGCTCTGAATCCCTTCTGTCTAGGGACAGCCAACTCTATGGACAAATAACAGAATAAAAATGATTCCCCAAATCATGTTCTGATCCAAGTGTTTCCTGGTGCAAACCATGTTCTAATGAGGAGAGTGAGGAGAGGAGAGGGGAGTGGAGAGTGAGGAGAATGAGGAGAGGAGAGTGAGAAGAGGAGAGTGGAGAGGAGAAGGGAGTGAGGAGAGAGGAGCGAGAAGAGGAGAGTGAGGAGATGAGAAGGGGAGTGAGGAGGGGAGTGAGAGGAGAAGGGAGTGAGAAGAGTGAGGAGAGGAGAGTGAGGAGAGAGGAGAGTGAGGAGAGGAGAGTGAGGAGAGGGGAGTGAGGAGAGGGGAGTGAGGAGAGGAGAAGGGAGTGAGGAGAGTGAGGAGAGAGGAGAGGAGAGGGGAGTGAGGAGAGGAGAAGGGAGTGAGGAGAGTGAGGAGAGGAGAGTGAGGAGAGGAGAGTGAAGCGAGTGAGAAGAAGAGAGTGAGGAGAGGAGAGTCAGGAGAGGAGTCAGGAGAGGAGAGTGAGAAAAGAGGAGAGTGAGGAGAATGAGGAGAGTGAAGAGAGTGAGAAGAAGAGAGTGAGGAGAGGAGAGTGAGGAGAATGAAAAGAGTGAGGAGAGTGACGAAAGTGAGGAGAGGAGGGTGAGGAGAGTAAGGAGAGGAGAGTGAGGAGAGGAGAGTGAGGAGAGGAGAGGAGAGCGAGGAGAGGAGAGCGAGGAGAGGACAGCGAGGAGAGGAGAGCGAGGAGAGGAGAGAGGAGAGGAGAGTGAGGAGAGGAGAGTGAGGAGAGGAGAGAGGAGAGGAGAGAGGAGAGGAGGGTGAGGGGAGTAAGGAGAGGAGAGTGAGGAGAGGAGAGTGAGGAGAGGAGAGAGGAGAGGAGAGAGGAGAGCGAGGAGAGGAGAGAGGAGAGGAGAGCGAGGAGAGGAGAGTGAGGAACGGAGAGGGAGAAGAGGGGAGTGAGGAGAGGAGAGTGAGGAGAGGAGAGAGGAGAGGAGAGCGAGGAGAGGAGAGCGAGGAGAGGAGAGGAGAGTTAGGAGAGGAGAGCGAGGAGAGGAGAGAGGAGAGGAGAGTGTGAATAGTTAGGAGAGTGAGGAGAGCGAGGTGAGGAGAGTGAAGAGAGTGGGGATATGAGAGTGAGAAGAGTAAGGAGAGGAGAGTGAGGAGAGGAGGGTGATTAGAGTGAGGAGGGTGAGGAGAGTGAGGAGAGTGTAGAGAGTACTGTCACTCCCTTAGAGGTAACCTCTTCGTGCACTCTAAATCAGAAGTCGACAAGCTAACACCGTATAAGATGAACCAGCTGCTGCCAAATATTGCGCCTCTAATCCTCGTGGGGCCTGACCTTGACACGCTCTAGACGACCCATTCAGGTCTCATCCCCACAGCCTTCAGGTGAGACAAATGCCATGTTTCTGACACTTATAGAAATGCCAGGTTTTTGGCCTTCGGTCACGTTCAGAAATGCCACGTTTTTGGACCGGTCACATTTAGAAACGCCACGTTTTTCGCCTTTAGTCACGTTCAGAAATGTCATCTTTTTGGTCTTCAGTCACGTTCAGAAATGCCAGCTTTCCAACACATACAGTTGCGTTCAGAAACGTCTGGCACCCACTGAGCCCCGTTCAGAAATGTGAGAGCACAGAAAACTTGATTTGTCAAACGTCAAAAGTCGAGGCATTTGAAGCTGATGATAAAAGTTGCTGGGCCGCCGGGACCGGCCGCGGGACTTATGGAGGGACACGCAGGAAGCTCTGACACAGAGACCTGGAGACCAGCTATCCATTTCTCGAGGCTGAATCGTCTTGTCTCACTTCCCGCTGGGTCTCCGACTTAATGCCCCACGGTGCCCAATTCCAGTCACTTCTTTTGCGATAAACACGGACTTAGATTTCCATCACAGATCCAACATCCCTGGAAACTTGGTGAGATCAGAGAGTTCTGACAGAGATGTCTTGGACGTGGGCGGCGCATCGGATATGTTATGGTTGGGCGGGCGGGTTTAGGAGAGGTGTTAGTTCGGTCTTTGGGAGATCGTTATGTGGGTCTTTGGGAGAGCGTTATTTGGGTCTTTGGGAGATCGTTATGTGGGTCTTTGGGAGATTGTTATGTGGGTCTTTGGGAGATCGTTATGTGGGTATTTGGGAGAGCGTTATGTGGGTCTTTGGGAGGGCATTATGGGTCTTTGGGAGATCATTATGTGGGTCTTTGGGAGCGCATTATGGGTCTTTGGGAGAGCGTTATGTGGGTATTTGGAAGAGCGTTATGTGGGTCTTTGGGAGATCATTATGGGTCTTTGGGAGATCGTTATGTGGGTCTTTGGGAGAGCGTTATGGGTCTTTGGGAGAGCGTTATGGGTCTTTGGGAGAGCGTTATGGGTCTTTGGGAGAGCGTTATGTGGGTCTTTGGGAGATCGTTATGTGGGTCTTTGGGAGAGCGTTATGTGGGTCTTTGGGAGAGCGTGCATATTTTCTCTGTGTGTTTCTATACTACATGTACTTGTGTGTGCAGGCGCTCGTGATCGCGTACCACATTGTTGCATGTGTGTGTGTGTGTGTGTGTGAGTGTGTGTGTGTTTGAGTGAGTGTGTGTGAGTGTGGGTGTGTATGTGAGTGTATGTGGGTGTGTGTGTGAGTGTCTGTGTGAGCGTGTGTGCAAGTGTATATGGGTGTGTGTGAGCGTGTGTGCGAGTGTGTATGTGTGTGTGTGAGTGTGTGTAAGTGTGTGTGAGTGTGTGTGAGTGTGTGTGTGTGTAAGTATGTGTGTGAGTGTGTGTGAGTGTGTGTGTGTGTGTAAGTTGGTGTGTGAGTGTGTGTGAGTGTGTGTGTGTAAGTATGTGTGTGAGTGTGTGTGAGTGTGTGTGTGTAAGTATGTGTGTGAGTGTGTGTGTGTCGGAGTGTGTGTGTGCGATGTGTGTGAGTGTGTGTTTGTGTGTGTTTGTGTGAGTGTGTGTCGGAGTGTGTGTGTGCGAGTGTGTGTGAGTGTGTGTTTGTGTGAGTGAGTGTGTGAGTGTATGTGTGTGAGAGTGTGCGCCAGTGTTTGTGTATGAGTGCGTGTGTGTGAGGTTGTGTGTGTGAGTGTATATGGGAGTGTGTCTGTGTGAGTGTGTGTTAGTATGTGTGTGTGTGAGTGTGTGTTAGTATGTGTGTGTGTGAGTGTGTATGATTATGTGTGTGAGTGTGTTTGGTTGGTGGTAGTTGTGGGTGTGGTTGTGGTTAGTGGTAGTTGTGGGTGTGGTTGGTGGTAGTTTTGGGTGTGGTTGTGGTTAGTGGTAGTTGTGGGTGTGGTTGGTGGTAGTTGTGGGTGTGGTTGGTGGTTATTGTTGGTAGTTGTGGTAGTTGTGGTTGTGGTTGGTGGTTATTGTTGGTAGTTGTGGTTGGTGGTTATTGTGGTGTGGGGTGGTTGGTGGTAGTTGTGAGTGAGGTTAGTGGTAGTTGTGGTTGGTGGTAATTGTTGGTAGTTGTGGTTGTTGTGGTTGTGTGTTCCGTGTTTGCTTCACAAATTCTTGCCGTAATCACGTCTGGCCTTCACCTTACCAGAACCCGTGATACTAAAATGGCGCTGACCTTGTGACACGTTCCTGAACTGAAATAGGCTGTGTAACACGTCACACACCTCCAGCAAAACATCTCAACCAAACGAGCACGAGGTAACCTTTAATTGTCGACATTTTCATCCTTATTCAGTTGGTTATTCAGTTAGTTATGTTTTCTATTTGCCAGTACGTGGGAAACTAGGTGGTCTAGCGGTCAGAACCGCGGCCTGACAGGTTCCGAGCACCAACGGCGCTGTAATGAGGTGATCCCTCCACAGATTCATGGCATGCCTTAGAGCTGGCTTTAATTATCTGGCCTTGCCCACATTCTCAGACGTCTCCCGCCACATTTCTCTAGCTCTGTCCTCGCTCTCAATAACCAACAGGCCATGCAGGCTTCCCGCTGGAGCAGCCGTCTGCAGCCTTGAGTTACCCCCATCAAACATCTCATTGTTTCTAACTGTGGGAGCAGATTTCCCTCTCTTTAATAACAGCACGTCAATCCAGCGCCAGACAATTTGAAAGGAGGCACCCTTTTAGGCCTCGTTGACAGACGTGCTCGTATTGTCTTAGATAACTCGGGGCGTTAAGTACAGCCGAGAGCAGCTTGGGGCGCGGCGTTATCTAGTCGCGAGGAAACTGGCGGTACCATCTTTTGATGTTCAAGTCATCGCTACACGAAGACGGAAACTATGACAAGGAATGTTAATGTTAGTTTTTGTGTGGATTCAAGCAGAAATTGATAGTGGCAGGTGTGGGCTGTAGGCACAACATCTAATCTCTCGGGATTTCATTAGTAAATCGCTGACTAGCAATGTCATTATCGCGCATGCGCGTAATGATACGTCACATCCGTCATCCAATACATCATAGATAGAAGCACAGGCCGTGACAGCTACATCACGGCGTGGAGCACGGACCGTGGCATCTACATCACGGCGTGGAACACGGACCGTGACAGCTACATCACGGCGTGGAAAACGGACCGTGACAGCTACATCACGGCGTGGAACAATGACCGTGACAGCTACATCACGGCGTGGAACACAGACCATGACATCTACATCACGGCGTGGAACACGAACCGTGACAGCTACATCACGGCGTGGAACACAGACCATGACATCTACATCACGGCGTGGAACACGGACCGTGACATCTACATCACAACAAGAAGCACGGACCGTGACATCTACATCACAACAAGGAGCATGGACCGTGACATCTACATCACAACAAAAAGCACGGACCGTGACATCTACATCACAACAAAAAGCACGGGCCGTGACATCTACATCACAACAAAAAGCACGGACCGTGACATCTACATCACAACAAAAAGCACGGGCCGTGACATCTACATCACAACAAGGAGCACTGACCGTGACATCTACATCACAACAAGGAGCACTGACCGTGACATCTACATCACAACAAGGAGCACTGACCGTGACATCTACATGACAACATGTCCCAGTTTGTTTCCCGTTGCAAGTCAACTATGGTCATCTATTATTGTCCCCTCATTCTTCCACGCTTCCCTCTTTACCTTCCCGTCCATCAGTTATGCTAGATCGTCACGGCCATGTCGATAGCCAAGCTCATGTCGACGCAACAGTCTTACGACCTCTACCTGAGCTGTGCACCTCTCAACCCTCCCGTTTCAGATCTAATATCACGTGTCAATGTCGGCTGGGCAGTTCTGGAAGAGATTCTCATAGGTATGACTTTCAGACCCACGGGAGGTTCACCTGTGTGAGATACCTACAGGTGATCCACGTGACACATGTGATACAGGTGACACAGGTGATACAGGTGACACATGTGATATAGGTGATTTGAAAATTCAATGGCTGAGAGATTGAACATCAGGTGTTGCCTTGACCGGCCTACACACACCCATTGACAGACCTGGAGTAACCTCGTTCATTCAGTATGTGTTGATCTATCTATCTATCTATCTATCTATCTATCTATCTATCTATCTATCTATCTATCTATCTATCTATCTATCTATCTATCTATCTATCTATCTATCTATCTATCTAACTATCTATCTATCTATCTATCTATCTATCTATCTATCTATATATATATATATATATATATCTGTGTATGTGTGTGTGTGTCTGTCTGTCTGCCTACCTGCCTGTATGTCTGCCTGCCTGGTTGCCTGCCTCTCTGCATCACTGCATCTCTGTCTGTCTGCATCTCTGTCTGCCTGCATCTCTGTCTGTCTGCATCTCTGTCTGTCTGCATCTCTGTCTGTCTGCATCTCTGTCCGCGTCTCTGCATCTCTGTCTGTCTGCATCTCTGTTTGTCTGCATCTTTGTCATGTGTCAGTGGAGATGTGTCGGTGGAGATGTGTCGGTGGAGATACGTCGGTGGAGATGTGTCGAGGAGGTGATGTGTCTGTGGACAGGGGGTAATGTGTCGGTTGAGAGGGGGCATTGTGTCCACGGAGAGGGGTTGATGTGTCGGTGGAGATGTGTCGAGGAGGTGATGTGTCGTTGAGAGGGGGCGACGTGTCGGTGGAGATGTGTCGAGGAGGTGATGTGTCGTTGAGAGGGGGCGACGTGTCGGTGGAGATGTGTCGAGGAGGTGATGTGTCGTTGAGAGGGGGCGACGTGTCGGTGGAGATGCGTCGAGGAGCTGATGTGTCGTTGAGAGGGGGCGACGTGTCGGTGGAGATGCGTCGCGGAGCTGATGTGTCGGTGGATAGGGGGTGATTTGTCGGTGCAGGTGAGGTGAAGTATATCTATGTCTGTACATCCAGCAGCTCACAACGAAAATATATGTCTAAATCAGAATGTGTCCCGGTGACCAAATCAGAATGTGTTCCGGTGACCAAATCTAAATCAGAATGTGTCCCGGTGACCAAATCAGAATGTGTCCCGGTGACCAAATCTAAATCAAAATGTGTCCCGGTGACCAAGTCTAAATCATAATGTGTCCGGGTGACCAAATCTAAATCAGAATTTATCCCTTTGACAAAGTCTAAATTAGAATGTGTCCCTGTGACCAAGTCTAAATCTGAATGTGTGACGGTGACCAAGTATTAATCGGAATATGTCCCGGTGACCAAATCAGAATGTGTCCCGGTGACCAAATCAGAACGTTTCCCGGTGACCAAATCAGAATGTGTACCGATGACCAAATCAGAATGTGTCCCGGTGACCAAATCAGAACGTGTCCCGGTGACCAAATCAGAATGTGTCCCAGTAACCAAATCAGAATGTGTCCCGGTGACCAAATCAGAATGTGTCCCGGTGACCAAATCAGAATGTGTCCCGGTGACCAGGATCTAAACCAGATTGAGACTGAACAGAACTGCAGCGACCAAGCGCAGAAACTCTCGGAGTATCTCGCGACTCCAACGAGATGATTAGCTATAAGGTTGCCAGCTCAGACGAGCCAACTAATTCATCAAATCTCAGAAACCCAGGACTTCACCTGCGCCTCCCCGTCACGCTCCTTTCGCTTATATTTTTTATCCTGCCATTACAAATTTATTAGTAATTTCATTTTGAGACCAGCAAGTTTACAAGCTCCGGTAGGAGATTGACGTATCAGATAAGAAGATTCGCGACACAGTCGGCTTCAAACGGAACCTTATCACAGATACCGCGCGTGGTATAGTAGTTAAATCATCGGATGTAAACCTTTATAGTTATACCTTTGGGTATAATCCATGGCGTCACTCTATACATAGTAGTATGCAGGTCTGCTTCCTGGCCGCTCCTGTCGCTTTTTTATATTTTGGTTTACTACAAACTCATTTTCACGTGAAAAAATATTTGTTTTCTGTTAAATAAACATTTCTATCTGGTGCTCTAAATCAATCAATCAATCAATCAATCAATCAAATTCCGTAGCTCCTCTTGGTGCATATGTTATTGACAAAATTCAGACAGCATACACGGTCCTGAACTGCTCTGTCTGCCTCTCACATAGACCATTGACAACATCCCGCCATTATGTACGGTCCAGGCCTGTCTGCCTCTCACTTAGACCATTGACAACATACCGCCATTATGTACGGTCCAGGCCTGTCTGTGTCTCACATAGACCATTGACAACATCCCGCCATTATGTACGGTCCTGGCCTGTCTGCCTCTCACATAGACCATTGACAACATCCCGCCATTATGTACGGTCCTGGCCTGTTTGTGTCTCCCATAGACCATTGACAACATCCCGCCATTATGTACGGTCCAGGCCTGTCTGCCTCTCACATAGACCATTGACAACATCCCGCCATTATGTACGGTCCTGGCCTGTCTGTGTCTCACATAGACCATTGACAACATCCCGCTATTATGTACGGTCCTGGCCTGTCTGTGTCTCACATAGGCCATTGACAACATCCCGCCATTATGTACGGTCCTGGCCTGTCTGTGTCTCACATAGACCATTGACAACATCCCGCCATTATGTACGGTTCTGGCCAGTCTGTGTCTCACATAGACCATTGACAACATCCCGCCATTATGTACGGTCCAGCCCTGTCTGTGTCTCACATAGACCATTGACAACATACCGCCATTATGTACGGTCCTGGCCTGTCTGCTTCTCAAATAGACCATTGACAACATCCCGCCATTATGTACGGTCCAGGCCTGTCTGTGTCTCACATAGACCATTGACAACATCCCGCCATTATGTACGGTCCTGGCCAGTCTGTGTCTCACATAGACCATTGACAACATCCGGCAATTATGTACGGTCCTGGCCTGTCTGCCTCTAACATAGACCATTGACAACATCCCGCCATTATGTACGGTCCAGGCCTGTCTGCCTCTCACATAGACCATTGACAACATCCCGCCATTATGTACGGTCCTGGCCTGTCCGTGTCTCACATAGACCATTGACAACATCACGCCATTATTTACCGTCCTGGCCTGTCTGCCTCTCACATAGACCATTGACAACATCCCGCCATTCTGTACGGTCCTGGCCTGTCTGCCTCTCACATAGACCATTGACAACATCTCGCCATTATGTACGGTATTGGCCTGTCTGTGTCTCACATAGACCATTGACAACATCCCGCCATTATGTACGGTCCTGGCCTGTCTGTGTCTCACATAGACCATTGACAACATCCCGCCATTATGTACTGTCCTGGCCTGTCTGTGTCTCACATAGACCATTGACAACATCCCGCCATTATGTACGGTCCAGGCCTGTCTGTGTCTCACATAGACCATTGACAACATCCCTCCATTATGTACGGTCCTGGCCTGTCTGTGTCTCACATAGACCGTTGACAACATCCCGCCATTATGTACGGTCCAGGCCTGTCTGTGTCTCACATAGACCGTTGACAACATCCCGCCATTATGTACGGTCCTGGCCTGTCTGTGTCTCACATAGACCATTGACAACATCCCGCCATTATGTACGGTCCTGGCCTGTCTGTGTCTCACATAGACCATTGACAACATCCCGCCATTATGTACGGTCCAGGCCTGTCTGTGTCTCACATAGACCATTGACAACATCCCGCCATTATGTACGGTCCTGGCCTGTCTGTGTCTCACATAGACCATTGACAACATCCCGCCATTATGTACGGTCCTGGCCTGTCTGTGTCTCACATAGACCATTGACAACATCCCGCCATTATGTACCGTCCAGGTCTGTCTGTGTCTCACATAGACCATTGACAACATCCCTCCATTATGTACGGTCCTGGCCTGTCTGTGTCTCACATAGACCATTGACAACATCCCGCCATTATGTACGGTCCAGGCCTGTCTGTGTCTCACATAGACCGTTGACAACATCCCGCCATTATGTACGGTCCTAGCCTGTCTGTGTCTCACATAGACCATTGACAACATCCCGCCATTATGTACGGTCCTGGCCTGTCTGTGTCTCACATAGACCATTGACAACATCCCGCCATTATGTACAGTCCAGGCCTGTCTGTGTCTCACATAGACCATTGACAACATCCCGCCATTATGTACGGTCCTGGCCTGTCTGTGTCTCACATAGACCATTGACAACATCCCGCCATAATGTACGGTCCTGGCCTGTCTGTGTCTCACATAGACCATTGACAACATCCCGCCATTATGTACGGTCCAGGCCTGTCTGTGTCTCACATAGACCATTGACAACATCCCTCCATTATGTACGGTCCTGGCCTGTCTGTGTCTCACATAGACCATTGACAACATCCCGCCATTATGTACTGTCCAGGCCTGTCTGTGTCTCACATAGACCATTGACAACATCCCGCCATTATGTACGGTCCTAGCCTGTCCGTGTCTCACATAGACAATTGACAACATCACGCCATTATTTACCGTCCTGGCCTGTCTGCCTCTCACATAGACCATTGACAACATCCCGCCATTCTGTACGGTCCTGGCCTGTCTGCCTCTCACATAGACCATTGACAACATCTCGCCATTATGTACGGTATTGGCCTGTCTGTGTGTCACATAGACCATTGACAACATCCCGCCATTATGTACGGTCCTGGCCTGTCTGTGTCTCACATAGACCATTGACAACATCCCGCCATTATGTACTGTCCTGGCCTGTCTGTGTCTCACATAGACCATTGACAACATCCCGCCATTATGTACGGTCCAGGCCTGTCTGTGTCTCACATAGACCATTGACAACATCCCTCCATTATGTACGGTCCTGGCCTGTCTGTGTCTCACATAGACCGTTGACAACATCCCGCCATTATGTACGGTCCAGGCCTGTCTGTGTCTCACATAGACCGTTGACAACATCCCGCCATTATGTACGGTCCTGGCCTGTCTGTGTCTCACATAGACCATTGACAACATCCCGCCATTATGTACGGTCCTGGCCTGTCTGTGTCTCACATAGACCATTGACAACATCCCGCCATTATGTACGGTCCAGGCCTGTCTGTGTCTCACATAGACCACTGACAACATCCCGCAATTATGTACGGTCCTGGCCTGTCTGTGTCTCACATAGACCATTGACAACATCCCGCCATTATGTACGGTCCTGGCCTGTCTGTGTCTCACATAGACCATTGACAACATCCCGCCATTATGTACGGTCCAGGTCTGTCTGTGTCTCACATAGACCATTGACAACATCCCTCCATTATGTACGGTCCTGGCCTGTCTGTGTCTCACATAGACCATTGACAACATCCCGCCATTATGTACGGTCCTGGCCTGTCTGTGTCTCACATAGACCATTGACAACATCCCGCCATTATGTACTGTCCTGGCCTGTCTGTGTCTCACATAGACCATTGACAACATCCCGCCATTATGTACGGTCCAGGCCTGTCTGTGTCTCACATAGACCATTGACAACATCCCTCCATTATGTACGGTCCTGGCCTGTCTGTGTCTCACATAGACCGTTGACAACATCCCGCCATTATGTACGGTCCAGGCCTGTCTGTGTCTCACATAGACCGTTGACAACATCCCGCCATTATGTACGGTCCTGGCCTGTCTGTGTCTCACATAGACCATTGACAACATCCCGCCATTATGTACGGTCCTGGCCTGTCTGTGTCTCACATAGACCATTGACAACATCCCGCCATTATGTACGGTCCAGGCCTGTCTGTGTCTCACATAGACCATTGACAACATCCCGCCATTATGTACGGTCCTGGCCTGTCTGTGTCTCACATAGACCATTGACAACATCCCGCCATTATGTACGGTCCTGGCCTGTCTGTGTCTCACATAGACCATTGACAACATCCCGCCATTATGTACCGTCCAGGTCTGTCTGTGTCTCACATAGACCATTGACAACATCCCTCCATTATGTACGGTCCTGGCCTGTCTGTGTCTCACATAGACCATTGACAACATCCCGCCATTATGTACGGTCCAGGCCTGTCTGTGTCTCACATAGACCGTTGACAACATCCCGCCATTATGTACGGTCCTAGCCTGTCTGTGTCTCACATAGACCATTGACAACATCCCGCCATTATGTACGGTCCTGGCCTGTCTGTGTCTCACATAGACCATTGACAACATCCCGCCATTATGTACAGTCCAGGCCTGTCTGTGTCTCACATAGACCATTGACAACATCCCGCCATTATGTACGGTCCTGGCCTGTCTGTGTCTCACATAGACCATTGACAACATCCCGCCATAATGTACGGTCCTGGCCTGTCTGTGTCTCACATAGACCATTGACAACATCCCGCCATTATGTACGGTCCAGGCCTGTCTGTGTCTCACATAGACCATTGACAACATCCCTCCATTATGTACGGTCCTGGCCTGTCTGTGTCTCACATAGACCATTGACAACATCCCGCCATTATGTACTGTCCAGGCCTGTCTGTGTCTCACATAGACCATTGACAACATCCCGCCATTATGTACGGTCCTAGCCTGTCCGTGTCTCACATAGACAATTGACAACATCACGCCATTATTTACCGTCCTGGCCTGTCTGCCTCTCACATAGACCATTGACAACATCCCGCCATTCTGTACGGTCCTGGCCTGTCTGCCTCTCACATAGACCATTGACAACATCTCGCCATTATGTACGGTATTGGCCTGTCTGTGTGTCACATAGACCATTGACAACATCCCGCCATTATGTACGGTCCTGGCCTGTCTGTGTCTCACATAGACCATTGACAACATCCCGCCATTATGTACTGTCCTGGCCTGTCTGTGTCTCACATAGACCATTGACAACATCCCGCCATTATGTACGGTCCAGGCCTGTCTGTGTCTCACATAGACCATTGACAACATCCCTCCATTATGTACGGTCCTGGCCTGTCTGTGTCTCACATAGACCGTTGACAACATCCCGCCATTATGTACGGTCCAGGCCTGTCTGTGTCTCACATAGACCGTTGACAACATCCCGCCATTATGTACGGTCCTGGCCTGTCTGTGTCTCACATAGACCATTGACAACATCCCGCCATTATGTACGGTCCTGGCCTGTCTGTGTCTCACATAGACCATTGACAACATCCCGCCATTATGTACGGTCCAGGCCTGTCTGTGTCTCACATAGACCACTGACAACATCCCGCAATTATGTACGGTCCTGGCCTGTCTGTGTCTCACATAGACCATTGACAACATCCCGCCATTATGTACGGTCCTGGCCTGTCTGTGTCTCACATAGACCATTGACAACATCCCGCCATTATGTACGGTCCAGGTCTGTCTGTGTCTCACATAGACCATTGACAACATCCCTCCATTATGTACGGTCCTGGCCTGTCTGTGTCTCACATAGACCATTGACAACATCCCGCCATTATGTACGGTCCAGGCCTGTCTGTGTCTCACATAGACCGTTGACAACATCCCGCCATTATGTACGGTCCTAGCCTGTCTGTGTCTCACATAGACCATTGACAACATCCCGCCATTATGTACGGTCCTGGCCTGTCTGTGTCTCACATAGACCATTGACAACATCCCGCCATTATGTACAGTCCAGGCCTGTCTGTGTCTCACATAGACCATAGACAACATCCCGCCATTATGTTTGGTCCTGGCCTGTCTGTGTCTCACATAGACCATTGACAACATCCCGCCATAATGTACGGTCCTGGCCTGTCTGTGTCTTACATAGACCATTGACAACATCCCGCCATTATGTACGGTCCAGGCCTGTCTGTGTCTCACATAGACCATTGACAACATCCCTCCATTATGTACGGTCCTGGCCTGTCTGTGTCTCACATAGACCATTGACAACATCCCGCCATTATGTACTGTCCAGGCCTGTCTGTGTCTCACATAGACCATTGACAACATCCCGCCATTATGTACGGTCCTAGCCTGTCTGTGTCTCACATAGACCATTGACAACATCCCGCCATTATGTACGGTCCTAGCCTGTCTGTGTCTCACATAGACCATTGACAACATCCCGCCATTATGTACGGTTCTGGCCAGTCTGTGTCTCACATAGACCATTGACAACATCCCGCCATTATGTACGGTCCAGGCCTGTCTGTGTCTCACATAGACCATTGACAACATACCGCCATTATGTACGGTCCTGGCCTGTCTGCTTCTCAAATAGACCATTGACAACATCCCGCCATTATGTACGGTCCTGGCCTGTCTGTGTCTCACATAGACCATTGACAACATCCCGCCATTATGTACGGTCCAGGCCTGTCTGTGTCTCACATAGACCATTGACAACATCCCTCCATTATGTACGGTCCTGGCCTGTCTGTGTCTCACATAGACCATTGACAACATCCCGCCATTATGTACTGTCCTGGCCTGTCTGTGTCTCACATAGACCATTGACAACATCCCGCCATTATGTACGGTCCAGGCCTGTCTGTGTCCCACATAGACCATTGACAACATCCCTCCATTATGTACGGTCCTGGCCTGTCTGTGTCTCACATAGACCGTTGACAACATCCCGCCATTATGTACGGTCCAGGCCTGTCTGTGTCTCACATAGACCGTTGACAACATCCCGCCATTATGTACGGTCCTGGCCTGTCTGTGTCTCACATAGACCATTGACAACATCCCGCCATTATGTACGGTCCTGGCCTGTCTGTGTCTCACATTGACCATTGACAACATCCCGCCATTATGTACGGTCCAGGCCTGTCTGTGTCTCACATAGACCACTGACAACATCCCGCAATTATGTACGGTCCTGGCCTGTCTGTGTCTCACATAGACCATTGACAACATCCCGCCATTATGTACGGTCCTGGCCTGTCTGTGTCTCACATAGACCATTGACAACATACCGCCATTATGTACGGTCCTGGCCTGTCTGCTTCTCAAATAGACCATTGACAACATCCCGCCATTATGTACGGTCCTGGCCTGTCTGTGTCTCACATAGACCATTGACAACATCCCGCCATTATGTACGGTCCAGGCCTGTCTGTGTCTCACATAGACCATTGACAACATCCCTCCATTATGTACGGTCCTGGCCTGTCTGTGTCTCACATAGACCATTGACAACATCCCACCATTATGTACTGTCCAGGCCTGTCTGTGTCTCACATAGACCATTGACAACATCCCGCCATTATGTACGGTCCTAGCCTGTCCGTGTCTCACATAGACAATTGACAACCTCACGCCATTATTTACCGTCCTGGCCTGTCTGCCTCTCACATAGACCATTGACAACATCCCGCCATTCTGTACGGTCCTGGCCTGTCTGCCTCTCACATAGACCATTGACAACATCTCGCCATTATGTACGGCATTGGCCTGTCTGTGTGTCACATAGACCATTGACAACATCCCGCCATTATGTACGGTCCTGGCCTGTCTGTGTCTCACATAGACCATTGACAACATCCCGCCATTATGTACTGTCCTGGCCTGTCTGTGTCTCACATAGACCATTGACAACATCCCGCCATTATGTACGGTCCAGGCCTGTCTGTGTCCCACATAGACCATTGACAACATCCCTCCATTATGTACGGTCCTGGCCTGTCTGTGTCTCACATAGACCGTTGACAACATCCCGCCATTATGTACGGTCCAGGCCTGTCTGTGTCTCACATAGACCGTTAACAACATCCCGCCATTATGTACGGTCCTGGCCTGTCTGTGTCTCACATAGACCATTGACAACATCCCGCCATTATGTACGGTCCTGGCCTGTCTGTGTCTCACATAGACCATTGACAACATCCCGCCATTATGTACGGTCCAGGCCTGTCTGTGTCTCACATAGACCACTGACAACATCCCGCAATTATGTACGGTCCTGGCCTGTCTGTGTCTCACATAGACCATTGACAACATCCCGCCATTATGTACGGTCCTGGCCTGTCTGTGTCTCACATAGACCATTGACAACATCCCGCCATTATGTACGGTCCAGGTCTGTCTGTGTCTCACATAGACCATTGACAACATCCCTCCATTATGTACGGTCCTGGCCTGTCTGTGTCTCACATAGACCATTGACAACATCCCGCCATTATGTACGGTCCAGGCCTGTCTGTGTCTCACATAGACCGTTGACAACATCCCGCCATTATGTACGGTCCTAGCCTGTCTGTGTCTCACATAGACCATTGACAACATCCCGCCATTATGTACGGTCCTGGCCTGTCTGTGTCTCACATAGACCATTGACAACATCCCGCCATTATGTACAGTCCAGGCCTGTCTGTGTCTCACATAGACCATTGACAACATCCCGCCATTATGTTTGGTCCTGGCCTGTCTGTGTCTCACATAGACCATTGACAACATCCCGCCATAATGTACGGTCCTGGCCTGTCTGTGTCTCACATAGACCATTGACAACATCCCGCCATTATGTACGGTCCAGGCCTGTCTGTGTCTCACATAGACCATTGACAACATCCCTCCATTATGTACGGTCCTGGCCTGTCTGTGTCTCACATAGACCATTGACAACATCCAGCCATTATGTACTGTCCAGGCCTGTCTGTGTCTCACATAGACCATTGACAACATCCCGCCATTATGTACGGTCCTAGCCTGTCTGTGTCTCACATAGACCATTGACAACATCCCGCCATTATGTACGGTCCTAGCCTGTCTGTGTCTCACATAGACCATTGACAACATCCCGCCATTATGTACGGTTCTGGCCAGTCTGTGTCTCACATAGACCATTGACAACATCCCGCCATTATGTACGGTCCAGGCCTGTCTGTGTCTCACATAGACCATTGACAACATACCGCCATTATGTACGGTCCTGGCCTGTCTGCTTCTCAAATAGACCATTGACAACATCCCGCCATTATGTACGGTCCAGGCCTGTCTGTGTCTCACATAGACCATTGACAACATCCCGCCATTATGTACGGTCCTGGCCTGTCTGTGTCTCACATAGACCATTGACAACATCCGGCAATTATGTACGGTCCTGGCCTGTCTGCCTCTAACATAGACCATTGACAACATCCCGCCATTATGTACGGTCCAGGCCTGTCTGCCTCTCACATAGACCATTGACAACATCCCGCCATTATGTACGGTCCAGGCCTGTCCGTGTCTCACATAGACCATTGACAACATCACGCCATTATTTACCGTCCTGGCCTGTCTGCCTCTCACATAGACCATTGACAACATCCCGCCATTCTGTACGGTCCTGGCCTGTCTGCCTCTCACATAGACCATTGACAACATCTCGCCATTATGTACGGTATTGGCCTGTCTGTGTCTCACATAGACCATTGACAACATCCCGCCATTATGTACGGTCCTGGCCTGTCTGTGTCTCACATAGACCATTGACAACATCCCGCCATTATGTACTGTCCTGGCCTGTCTGTGTCTCACATAGACCATTGACAACATCCCGCCATTATGTACGGTCCAGGCCTGTCTGTGTCTCACATAGACCATTGACAACATCCCTCCATTATGTACGGTCCTGGCCTGTCTGTGTCTCACATAGACCGTTGACAACATCCCGCCATTATGTACGGTCCAGGCCTGTCTGTGTCTCACATAGACCGTTGACAACATCCCGCCATTATGTACGGTCCTGGCCTGTCTGTGTCTCACATAGACCATTGACAACATCCCGCCATTTTGTACGGTCCTGGCCTGTCTGTGTCTCACATAGACCATTGACAACATCCCGCCATTATGTACGGTCCAGGCCTGTCTGTGTCTCACATAGACCATTGACAACATCCCGCCATTATGTACGGTCCTGGCCTGTCTGTGTCTCACGTAGACCATTGACAACATCCCGCCATTATGTACGGTCCTGGCCTGTCTGTGTCTCACATAGACCATTGACAACATCCCGCCATTATGTACGGTCCAGGTCTGTCTGTGTCTCACATAGACCATTGACAACATCCCTCCATTATGTACGGTCCTGGCCTGTCTGTGTCTCACATAGACCATTGACAACATCCCGCCATTATGTACGGTCCAGGCCTGTCTGTGTCTCACATAGACCGTTGACAACATCCCTCCATTATGTACGGTCCTAGCCTGTCTGTGTCTCACATAGACCATTGACAACATCCCGCCATTATGTACGGTCCTGGCCTGTCTGTGTCTCACATAGACCATTGACAACATCCCTCCATTATGTACGGTCCTGGCCTGTCTGTGTCTCACATAGACCATTGACAAAATCCCGCCATTATGTACTGTCCAGGCCTGTCTGCCTCTAACATAGACCATTGACAACATCCCGCCATTATGTACGGTCCTAGCCTGTCTGTGTCTCACATAGACCATTGACAACATCCCGCAATTATGTACGGTCCTGGCCTGTCTGTGTCTCACATAGACCATTGATAACATCCCGCCATTATGTACGGTCCAGGCCTGTCTGTGTCTCACATAAACCACTGACAACATCCCGCCATTATGTACGGTCCTCGCCTGTCTGTGTCTCACATAGACCATTGACAACATCCCGCCATTATGTACGGTCCAGGCCTGTCTGTGTCTCACATAGACCATTGACAACCTCCCGCCATTATGTACGATCCAGGCCTGTCTGCCCCTCACATAGACCGTTGACAACATCCCGCCATTATGTACGGTCCTGGCCTGTGTGTGTCTCACATAGACCATTGACAACATCCCGCCATTATGTACAGTCCTGGCCTGTCTGTGTCTCACATAGACCATTGACAACATCCCGCCATTATGTACGGTCCTGGCCTGTCTGTGTCTCACATTCACCATTCACAACACCCCGCCATTATGTACGGTCCTCGCCTGTCTGTGTCTCACATAGACCATTGACAACATCCCGCCATTATGTACGGTCCTAGCCTGTCTGTGTCTCACATAGAACATTGACAACATCCCGCCATAATGTACGGTCCTGGCCTGTCTGTGTCTCACATAGACCATTGACAACATCCCGCCATTATGTACGGTCCAGGCCTGTCTGTGTCTCACATAGACCATTGACAACATCCCGCCATTATGTACGGTCTTGGCCTGTCTATGTCTCACATAGACCATTGACAACATCCCGCCATTATGTACGGTCCAGGCCTGTCTGTGTCTCACATAGACCGTTGACAACATCCCGCCATTATGCTCGATCCAGGCCTGTCTGCCTCTCACATAGACCGTTGACAACATCCCGCCATTATTTACGGTCCTGGCCTGTCTGTGTCTCACATAGACCATTGATAACATCCCGCCATTATGTACGGTCCTGGCCTGTCTGTGTCTCGCATAGACCATTGACAACATCCCGCCATTATGTACGGTTCTGGATAGTCTGTGTCTCACATAGACCATTGACAACATCCCGCCATTATGTACGGTCCTGGCCTGTCTGTGTCTCACATAGACCATTGACAACGTCCGGCAATTATGTACGGTCCTGGCCTGTCTGCCTCTAACATAGACCATTGACAACATCCCGCCATTATGTACGGTCCAGGCCTGTCTGCCTCTCACATAGACCATTGACAACATCCCGCCATTATGTACGGTCCAGGCCTGTCCGTGTCTCACATAGACCATTGACAACATCACGCCATTATTTACCGTCCTGGCCTGTCTGCCTCTCACATAGACCATTGACAACATCCCGCCATTCTGTACGGTCCTGGCCTGTCTGCCTCTCACATAGACCATTGACAACATCTCGCCATTATGTACGGTATTGGCCTGTCTGTATCTCACATAGACCATTGACAACATCCCGCCATTATGTACGGTCCTGGCCTGTCTGTGTCTCACATAGACCATTGACAACATCCCGCCATTATGTACTGTCCTGGCCTGTCTGTGTCTCACATAGACCATTGACAACATCCCGCCATTATGTACGGTCCAGGCCTGTCTGTGTCTCACATAGACCATTGACAACATCCCTCCATTATGTACGGTCCTGGCCTGTCTGTGTCTCACATAGACCGTTGACAACATCCCGCCATTATGTACGGTCCAGGCCTGTCTGTGTCTCACATAGACCGTTGACAACATCCCGCCATTATGTACGGTCCTGGCCTGTCTGTGTCTCACATAGACCATTGACAACATCCCGCCATTTTGTACGGTCCTGGCCTGTCTGTGTCTCACATAGACCATTGACAACATCCCGCCATTATGTACGGTCCAGGCCTGTCTGTGTCTCACATAGACCATTGACAACATCCCGCCATTATGTACGGTCCTGGCCTGTCTGTGTCTCACGTAGACCATTGACAACATCCCGCCATTATGTACGGTCCTGGCCTGTCTGTGTCTCACATAGACCATTGACAACATCCCGCCATTATGTACGGTCCAGGTCTGTCTGTGTCTCACATAGACCATTGACAACATCCCTCCATTATGTACGGTCCTGGCCTGTCTGTGTCTCACATAGACCATTGACAACATCCCGCCATTATGTACGGTCCAGGCCTGTCTGTGTCTCACATAGACCGTTGACAACATCCCTCCATTATGTACGGTCCTAGCCTGTCTGTGTCTCACATAGACCATTGACAACATCCCGCCATTATGTACGGTCCTGGCCTGTCTGTGTCTCACATAGACCATTGACAACATCCCTCCATTATGTACGGTCCTGGCCTGTCTGTGTCTCACATAGACCATTGACAAAATCCCGCCATTATGTACTGTCCAGGCCTGTCTGCCTCTAACATAGACCATTGACAACATCCCGCCATTATGTACGGTCCTAGCCTGTCTGTGTCTCACATAGACCATTGACAACATCCCGCAATTATGTACGGTCCTGGCCTGTCTGTGTCTCACATAGACCATTGACAACATCCCGCCATTATGTACGGTCCAGGCCTGTCTGTGTCTCACATAAACCACTGACAACATCCCGCCATTATGTACGGTCCTCGCCTGTCTGTGTCTCACATAGACCATTGACAACATCCCGCCATTATGTACGGTCCAGGCCTGTCTGTGTCTCACATAGACCATTGACAACCTCCCGCCATTATGTACGATCCAGGCCTGTCTGCCCCTCACATAGACCGTTGACAACATCCCGCCATTATGTACGGTCCTGGCCTGTGTGTGTCTCACATAGACCATTGACAACATCCCGCCATTATGTACAGTCCTGGCCTGTCTGTGTCTCACATAGACCATTGACAACATCCCGCCATTATGTACGGTCCTGGCCTGTCTGTGTCTCACATTCACCATTCACAACACCCCGCCATTATGTACGGTCCTCGCCTGTCTGTGTCTCACATAGACCATTGACAACATCCCGCCATTATGTACGGTCCTAGCCTGTCTGTGTCTCACATAGAACATTGACAACATCCCGCCATAATGTACGGTCCTGGCCTGTCTGTGTCTCACATAGACCATTGACAACATCCCGCCATTATGTACGGTCCAGGCCTGTCTGTGTCTCACATAGACCATTGACAACATCCCGCCATTATGTACGGTCTTGGCCTGTCTATGTCTCACATAGACCATTGACAACATCCCGCCATTATGTACGGTCCAGGCCTGTCTGTGTCTCACATAGACCGTTGACAACATCCCGCCATTATGCTCGATCCAGGCCTGTCTGCCTCTCACATAGACCGTTGACAACATCCCGCCATTATTTACGGTCCTGGCCTGTCTGTGTCTCACATAGACCATTGATAACATCCCGCCATTATGTACGGTCCTGGCCTGTCTGTGTCTCGCATAGACCATTGACAACATCCCGCCATTATGTACGGTTCTGGATAGTCTGTGTCTCACATAGACCATTGACAACATCCCGCCATTATGTACGGTCCTGGCCTGTCTGTGTCTCGCATACACCATTGACAACATCTCGCCATTATGTACGGTCCAGGCCTGTCTGTGTCTCACATAGACCATTGACAACATCCCGCCATTATGTACGGTCCTGGCCTGTCTGTGTCTCACATAGACCATTGACAACATCCCGCCATTATGTACGGTCCTGGCTTGTCTGCCTCTCACATAGACCATTGACAACATCCCGCCATTATGTACGGTCCTGGCCTGTCTGTGTCTCACATAGACCATTGACAACATCCCGCCATTATGTACGGTCCTGGCCTGTCTGCCTCTCAAAAAGACCTTTGACAACATCCCGCAATTATGTACGGTCCTGGCCTGTCTGTGTCTCACATAGACCATTGACAACATCCCGCCATTATGTACGATCCAGGCCTGTCTGCCTCTCACATAGACCGTTGACAACATCCCGCCATTATGTACGGTCCTGGCCTGTCTGTGTCTCACATAGACCATTGACAACATCCCGCCATTATGTACGGTCCTGGCCTGTCTGTGTCTCACATAGACCATTGACAACATCCCGCCATTATTTACGGTCCTGGCCTGTCTGTGTCTCACATAGACCATTGACATCATCTCGCCATTATGTACGGTCCAGGCCTGTCTGTGTCTCCCATAGACCATTGACAACATCCCGCCATTATGTACGGTCCTGGCCTGCCTGCCTATCACATAGATCATTGACAACATCCCGCCATTATGTACGGTCCTGGCCTGTCTGTGTCTCACATAGACCATTTACAACATCCCACCATTATGTACGGTCCTGGCCTGTCTGTGTCTCACATAGACCATTGACAACATCCCGCCATTATGTACGGTCCTGGCCTGTCTGTGTCTCACATAGACCATTGACAACATTCCGCCATTATGTACGGTCCTAGCCTGTCTGCCTCTCACATAGACCATTGACAACATCCCGCCATTATGTACGGTCCTAGCCTGTCTGTGTCTCACATAGAACATTGACAACATCCCGCCATAATGTACGGTCCTGGCCTGTCTGTGTCTCACATAGACCATTGACAACATCCCGCCATTATGTACGGTCCAGGCCTGTCTGTGTCTCACATAGACCATTGACAACATCCCGCCATTATGTACGGTCTTGGCCTGTCTATGTCTCACATAGACCATTGACAACATCCCGCCATTATGTACGGTCCAGGCCTGTCTGTGTCTCACATAGACCGTTGACAACATCCCGCCATTATGCTCGATCCAGGCCTGTCTGCCTCTCACATAGACCGTTGACAACATCCCGCCATTATTTACGGTCCTGGCCTGTCTGTGTCTCACATAGACCATTGATAACATCCCGCCATTATGTACGGTCCTGGCCTGTCTGTGTCTCGCATAGACCATTGACAACATCCCGCCATTATGTACGGTCCTGGCCTGTCTGTGTCTCACATAGACCATTGACAACATCCCGCCATTATGTACTGTCCTGGCCTGTCTGTGTCTCACATAGACCATTGACAACATCCCGCCATTATGTACGGTCCAGGCCTGTCTGTGTCTCACATAGACCATTGACAACATCCCTCCATTATGTACGGTCCTGGCCTGTCTGTGTCTCACATAGACCGTTGACAACATCCCGCCATTATGTACGGTCCAGGCCTGTCTGTGTCTCACATAGACCGTTGACAACATCCCGCCATTATGTACGGTCCTGGCCTGTCTGTGTCTCACATAGACCATTGACAACATCCCGCCATTATGTACGGTCCTGGCCTGTCTGTGTCTCACATAGACCATTGACAACATCCCGCCATTATGTACGGTCCAGGCCTGTCTGTGTCTCACATAGACCATTGACAACATCCCGCCATTATGTACGGTCCTGGCCTGTCTGTGTCTCACGTAGACCATTGACAACATCCCGCCATTATGTACGGTCCTGGCCTGTCTGTGTCTCACATAGACCATTGACAACATCCCGCCATTATGTACGGTCCAGGTCTGTCTGTGTCTCACATAGACCATTGACAACATCCCTCCATTATGTACGGTCCTGGCCTGTCTGTGTCTCACATAGACCATTGACAACATCCCGCCATTATGTACGGTCCAGGCCTGTCTGTGTCTCACATAGACCGTTGACAACATCCCTCCATTATGTACGGTCCTAGCCTGTCTGTGTCTCACATAGACCATTGACAACATCCCGCCATTATGTACGGTCCTGGCCTGTCTGTGTCTCACATAGACCATTGACAACATCCCTCCATTATGTACGGTCCTGGCCTGTCTGTGTCTCACATAGACCATTGACAAAATCCCGCCATTATGTACTGTCCAGGCCTGTCTGCCTCTAACATAGACCATTGACAACATCCCGCCATTATGTACGGTCCTAGCCTGTCTGTGTCTCACATAGACCATTGACAACATCCCGCAATTATGTACGGTCCTGGCCTGTCTGTGTCTCACATAGACCATTGACAACATCCCGCCATTATGTACGGTCCAGGCCTGTCTGTGTCTCACATAAACCACTGACAACATCCCGCCATTATGTACGGTCCTCGCCTGTCTGTGTCTCACATAGACCATTGACAACATCCCGCCATTATGTACGGTCCAGGCCTGTCTGTGTCTCACATAGACCATTGACAACCTCCCGCCATTATGTACGATCCAGGCCTGTCTGCCCCTCACATAGACCGTTGACAACATCCCGCCATTATGTACGGTCCTGGCCTGTGTGTGTCTCACATAGACCATTGACAACATCCCGCCATTATGTACAGTCCTGGCCTGTCTGTGTCTCACATAGACCATTGACAACATCCCGCCATTATGTACGGTCCTGGCCTGTCTGTGTCTCACATTCACCATTCACAACACCCCGCCATTATGTACGGTCCTCGCCTGTCTGTGTCTCACATAGACCATTGACAACATCCCGCCATTATGTACGGTCCTAGCCTGTCTGTGTCTCACATAGAACATTGACAACATCCCGCCATAATGTACGGTCCTGGCCTGTCTGTGTCTCACATAGACCATTGACAACATCCCGCCATTATGTACGGTCCAGGCCTGTCTGTGTCTCACATAGACCATTGACAACATCCCGCCATTATGTACGGTCTTGGCCTGTCTATGTCTCACATAGACCATTGACAACATCCCGCCATTATGTACGGTCCAGGCCTGTCTGTGTCTCACATAGACCGTTGACAACATCCCGCCATTATGCTCGATCCAGGCCTGTCTGCCTCTCACATAGACCGTTGACAACATCCCGCCATTATTTACGGTCCTGGCCTGTCTGTGTCTCACATAGACCATTGATAACATCCCGCCATTATGTACGGTCCTGGCCTGTCTGTGTCTCGCATAGACCATTGACAACATCCCGCCATTATGTACGGTTCTGGATAGTCTGTGTCTCACATAGACCATTGACAACATCCCGCCATTATGTACGGTCCTGGCCTGTCTGTGTCTCGCATAGACCATTGACAACATCTCGCCATTATGTACGGTCCAGGCCTGTCTGTGTCTCACATAGACCATTGACAACATCCCGCCATTATGTACGGTCCTGGCTTGTCTGCCTCTCACATAGACCATTGACAACATCCCGCCATTATGTACGGTCCTGGCCTGTCTGTGTCTCACATAGACCATTGACAACATCCCGCCATTATGTACGGTCCTGGCCTGTCTGCCTCTCAAAAAGACCTTTGACAACATCCCGCAATTATGTACGGTCCTGGCCTGTCTGTGTCTCACATAGACCATTGACAACATCCCGCCATTATGTACGATCCAGGCCTGTCTGCCTCTCACATAGACCGTTGACAACATCCCGCCATTATGTACGGTCCTGGCCTGTCTGTGTCTCACATAGACCATTGACAACATCCCGCCATTATGTACGGTCCTGGCCTGTCTGTGTCTCACATAGACCATTGACAACATCCCGCCATTATTTACGGTCCTGGCCTGTCTGTGTCTCACATAGACCATTGACATCATCTCGCCATTATGTACGGTCCAGGCCTGTCTGTGTCTCCCATAGACCATTGACAACATCCCGCCATTATGTACGGTCCTGGCCTGCCTGCCTCTCACATAGATCATTGACAACATCCCGCCATTATGTACGGTCCTGGCCTGTCTGTGTCTCACATAGAACATTGACAACATCCCGCCATAATGTACGGTCCTGGCCTGTCTGTGTCTCACATAGACCATTGACAACATCCCGCCATTATGTACGGTCCAGGCCTGTCTGTGTCTCACATAGACCATTGACAACATCCCGCCATTATGTACGGTCTTGGCCTGTCTATGTCTCACATAGACCATTGACAACATCCCGCCATTATGTACGGTCCAGGCCTGTCTGTGTCTCACATAGACCGTTGACAACATCCCGCCATTATGCTCGATCCAGGCCTGTCTGCCTCTCACATAGACCGTTGACAACATCCCGCCATTATTTACGGTCCTGGCCTGTCTGTGTCTCACATAGACCATTGATAACATCCCGCCATTATGTACGGTCCTGGCCTGTCTGTGTCTCGCATAGACCATTGACAACATCCCGCCATTATGTACGGTTATGGCCAGTCTGTGTCTCACATAGACCATTGACAACATCCCGCCATTATGTACGGTCCTGGCCTGTCTGTGTCTCGCATAGACCATTGACAACATCACGCCATTATGTACGGTCCAGGCCTGTCTGTGTCTCACATAGACCATTGACAACATCCCGCCATTATGTACGGTCCTGGCCTGTCTGTGTCTCACATAGACCATTGACAACATCCCGCCATTATGTACGGTCCTGGCTTGTCTGCCTCTCACATAGAACATTGACAACATCCCACCATTATGTACGGTCCTGGCCTGTCTGTGTCTCACATAGACCATTGACAACATCCCGCCATTATGTACGGTCCTGGCCTGTCTGCCTCTCAAAAAGACCTTTGACAACATCCCGCCATTATGTACGGTCCTGGCCTGTCTGTGTCTCACATAGACCATTGACAACATCCCGCCATTATGTACGATCCAGGCCTGTCTGCCTCTCACATAGACCGTTGACAACATCCCGCCATTATGTACGGTCCTGGCCTGTCTGTGTCTCACATAGACCATTGACAACATCCCGCCATTATGTACGGTCCTGGCCTGTCTGTGTCTCACATAGACCATTGACAACATCCCGCCATTATTTACGGTCCTGGCCTGTCTGTGTCTCACATAGACCATTGACATCATCCCGCCATTATGTACGGTCCAGCCCTGTCTGTGTCTCCCATAGACCATTGACAACATCCCGCCATTATGTACGGTCCTGGCCTGCCTGCCTCTCACATAGACCATTGACAACATCCCGCCATTATGTACGGTCCTGGCCTGTCTGTGTCTCACATAGACCATTTACAACATCCCACCATTATGTACGGTCCTGGCCTGTCTGTGTCTCACATAGACCATTGACAACATCCCGCCATTATGTACGGTCCTGGCCTGTCTGTGTCTCACATAGACCATTGACAACATCCCGCCATTATGTACGGTCCTGGCCTGTCTGTGTCTCACATAGACCATTGACAACATTCCGCCATTATGTACGGTCCTAGCCTGTCTGCCTCTCACATAGACCATTGACAACATCCCGCCATTATGTACGGTCCTAGCCTGTCTGTGTCTCACATAGAACATTGACAACATCCCGCCATAATGTACGGTCCTGGCCTGTCTGTGTCTCACATAGACCATTGACAACATCCCGCCATTATGTACGGTCCAGGCCTGTCTGTGTCTCACATAGACCATTGACAACATCCCGCCATTATGTACGGTCCAGGCCTGTCTATGTCTCACATAGACCATTGACAACATCCCGCCATTATGTACGGTCCAGGCCTGTCTATGTCTCACATAGACCATTGACAACATCCCGCCATTATGTACGGTCCAGGCCTGTCTGCCTCTCACATAGACCGTTGACAACATCCCGCCATTATTTACGGTCCTGGCCTGTCTGTGTCTCACATAGACCATTGATAACATCCCGCCATTATGTACGGTCCTGGCCTGTCTGTGTCTCGCATAGACCATTGACAACATCCCGCCATTATGTACGGTTCTGGCCAGTCTGTGTCTCACATAGACCATTGACAACATCCCGCCATTATGTACGGTCCTGGCCTGTCTGTGTCTCGCATAGACCATTGACAACATCACGCCATTATGTACGGTCCAGGCCTGTCTGTGTCTCACATAGACCATTGACAACATCCCGCCATTATGTACGGTCCTGGCCTGTCTGTGTCTCACATAGACCATTGACAACATCCCGCCATTATGTACGGTCCTGGCTTGTCTGCCTCTCACATAGACCATTGACAACATCCCGCCATTATGTACGGTCCTGGCCTGTCTGTGTCTCACATAGACCATTGACAACATCCCGCCATTATGTACGGTCCTGGCCTGTCTGCCTCTCAAAAAGACCTTTGACAACATCCCGCCATTATGTACGGTCCTGGCCTGTCTGTGTCTCACATAGACCATTGACAACATCCCGCCATTATGTACGGTCCTGGCCTGTCTGTGTCTCACATAGACCATTGACAACATCCCGCCATTATTTACGGTCCTGGCCTGTCTGTGTCTCACATAGACCATTGACATCATCCCGCCATTATGTACGGTCCTGGCCTGTCTGTGTCTCACATAGACCATTGACAACATCCCGCCATTATGTACGGTCCTGGCCTGTCTGTGTCTCACATAGACCATTGACAACATCCCGCCATTATGTACGGTCCTGGCCTGTCTGTGTCTCACATAGACCATTGACAACATTCCGCCATTATGTACGGTCCTAGCCTGTCTGCCTCTCACATAGACAATTGACTACTTCCCGCCATTATGTACGGTCCTGGCCTGTCTGTGTCTCACATAGACCATTGACAACATCCCGCCATTATGTACGGTCCTGGCCTGTCTGTGTCTCACATAGGCCATTGACAACATCCCGCCATTATGTACGGTCCTGGCTTGTCTGTGTCTCACATAGACCATTGACAACATCCCGCCATTATGTACGGTCCTGGCCTGTCTGTGTCTCACATAAACCATTGACAACATCACGCCATTATGTACGGTCCTGGCCTGTCTGCCTCTAAAATAGACCATTGACAACATCCCGCCATTATCTACGGTCCAGGCCTGTCTGCCTCTCACATAGACCATTGACAACATCCCGCCATTATGTACGGTCCTGGCCTGTCTGTGTCTCACATAGACCATTGACAACATCCCGCCATTATGTACGGTCCTGGCCTGTCTGCCTCTCACATAGACCATTGACAACATCCCGCCATTATGTACGGTCCTGGCCTGTCTGCCTCTCACATAGACCATTGACAACATCCCGCCATTATGTACGGTCCAGGCCTGTCTGTGTCTCGCATAGACCATTGACAACATCCCGCCATTATGTACCGTCCTGGCCTGGCTGCCTCTCATATAGACCATTGACAACACCCCGCCATTATGTACGGTCCTGGCCTGTCTGCCTCTCACATAGACCATTGACAACATCCCGCCATTATGTACGGTCCTGGCCTGTCTGTGTCTCACATAGACCATTGACAACATCCCGCCATTATGTACGGTCCTGGCCTGTCTGATTCTCACATAGACCATTGACAACATCCCGCCATTATGTACGGTCCTGGCCTGTCTGTGTCTCACATAGACCATTGACAACATCCCGCCATTATGTACGGTCCTGGCCTGTCTGCCTCTCAAAAAGACCATTGACAACATCCCGCCATTATGTACGGTCCTGGCCTGTCTGTGTCTCACATAGACCATTGACAACATCCCGCCATTATGTACGCTACAGGCCTGTCTGCCTCTCACATAGACCATTGACAACATCCCGCCATTATGTACGGTCCTGGCCTGTCTTTGTCTCACATAGACCATTGACAACATCCCGCCATTATGTACGGTCCTGGCCAGTCTGTGTCTCACATAGACCATTGACAACATCCCGCCATTATTTACGGTCCTGGCCTGTCTGTGTCTCACATAGACCATTGACAACATCCCGCCATTATGTACGGTCCTGGCCTGTCTGTGTCTCACATAGACCATTGACAACATCCCGCCATTATGTACGGTCCTGGCCTGTCTGTGTCTCACATAGACCATTGACAACATCCCGCCATTATGTACGGTCCTGGCCTGTCTGTGTCTTACATAGACCATTGACAACATCCCGCCATTATGTACGGTCCTGGCCTGTCTGTGTCTCACATAGACCATTGAAAACATCCCGCCATTATGTATGGTCCTAGCCTGTCTGCCTCTCACATAGACCATTGACATCATCCCGCCATTATGTACGGTCCAGGCCTGTCTGTGTCTCCCATAGACCATTGACAACATCCCGCCATTATGTACGGTCCTGGCCTGCCTGCCTCTCACATAGACCATTGACAACATCCCGCCATTATGTACGGTCCTAGCCTGTCTGTGTCTAACATAGACCATTTACAACATCCCACCATTATGTACGGTCCTGGCCTGTCTGTGTCTCACATAGACCATTGACAACATCCCGCCATTATGTACGGTCCAGGCCTGTCTGTGTCTCACATAGACCATTGACAACATCCCGCCATTATGTACGGTCCTGGCCTGTCTGTGTCTCACATAGACCATTGACAACATCCCGCCATTATGTACGGTCCTGGCTTGTCTGCCTCTCACATAGACCATTGACAACATCCCGCCATTATGTACGGTCCTGGCCTGTCTGTGTCTCACATAGACCATTGACAACATCCCGCCATTATGTACGGTCCTGGCCTGTCTGCCTCTCAAAAAGACCTTTGACAACATCCCGCCATTATGTACGGTCCTGGCCTGTCTGTGTCTCACATAGACCATTGACAACATCCCGCCATTATGTACGGTCCTGGCCTGTCTGTGTCTCACATAGACCATTGACAACATCCCGCCATTATTTACGGTCCTGGCCTGTCTGTGTCTCACATAGACCATTGACATCATCCCGCCATTATGTACGGTCCAGGCCTGTCTGTGTCCCTCATAGACCATTGACAACATCCCGCCATTATGTACGGTCCTGGCCTGCCTGCCTCTCACATAGACCATTGACAACATCCCGCCATTATGTACGGTCCTGGCCTGTCTGTGTCTCACATAGACCATTTACAACATCCCACCATTATGTACGGTCCTGGCCTGTCTGTGTCTCACATAGACCATTGACAACATCCCGCCATTATGTACGGTCCTGGCCTGTCTGTGTCTCACATAGACCATTGACAACATCCCGCCATTATGTACGGTCCTGGCCTGTCTGTGTCTCACATAGACCATTGACAACATTCCGCCATTATGTACGGTCCTAGCCTGTCTGCCTCTCACATAGACAATTGACTACTTCCCGCCATTATGTACGGTCCAGGCCTGTCTGTGTCTCACATAGACCATTGACAACATCCCGCCATTATGTACGGTCCTGGCCTGTCTGTGTCTCACATAGGCCATTGACAACATCCCGCCATTATGTACGGTCCTGGCTTGTCTGTGTCTCACATAGACCATTGACAACATCCCGCCATTATGTACGGTTCTGGCCTGTCTGTGTCTCACATAGACCATTGACAACATCCTGCCATTATGTACGGTCCTGGCCTGTCTGTGTCTCACATAGACCATTGACAACATCCCGCCATTATGTACGGTCCTAGCCTGTCTGTGTCTCACATAGACCATTGACAACATCCCGCCATTATGTACGGTCCTGGCCTGTCTGTGTCTCACATAAACCATTGACAACATCACGCCATTATGTACGGTCCTGGCCTGTCTGCCTCTAAAATAGACCATTGACAACATCGCGCCATTATCTACGGTCCAGGCCTGTCTGCCTCTCACATAGACCATTGACAACATCCCGCCATTATGTACGGTCCTGGCCTGTCTGTGTCTCACATAGACCATTGACAACATCCCGCCATTATGTACGGTCCTGGCCTGTCTGCCTCTCACATAGACCATTGACAACATCCCGCCATTATGTACGGTCCAGGCCTGTCTGTGTCTCGCATAGACCATTGACAACATCCCGCCATTATGTACCGTCCTGGCCTGGCTGCCTCTCATATAGACCATTGACAACACCCCGCCATTATGTACGGTCCTGGCCTGTCTGCCTCTCACATAGACCATTGACAACATCCCGCCATTATGTACGGTCCTGGCCTGTCTGTGTCTCACATAGACCATTGACAACATCCCGCCATTATGTACGGTCCTGGCCTGTCTGCCTCTCAAATAGACCATTGACAACATCCCGCCATTATGTACGGTCCTGGCTTGTCTGTGTCTCACATAGACCATTGACAACATCCCGCCATTATGTACGGTCCTGGCCTGTCTGATTCTCACATAGACCATTGACAACATCCCGCCATTATGTACGGTCCTGGCCTGTCTGTGTCTCACATAGACCATTGACAACATCCCGCCATTATGTACGGTCCTGGCCTGTCTGCCTCTCAAAAAGACCATTGACAACATCCCGCCATTATGTACGGTCCTGGCCTGTCTGTGTCTCACATAGACCATTGACAACATCCCGCCATTATGTACGCTACAGGCCTGTCTGCCTCTCACATAGACCGTTGACAACATCCCGCCATTATGTACGGTCCTGGCCTGTCTTTGTCTCACATAGACCATTGACAACATCCCGCCATTATGTACGGTCCTGGCCAGTCTGTGTCTCACATAGACCATTGACAACATCCCGCCATTATTTACGGTCCTGGCCTGTCTGTGTCTCACATAGACCATTGACAACATCCCGCCATTATGTACGGTCCTGGCCTGTCTGTGTCTCACATAGACCATTGACAACATCCCGCCATTATGTACGGTCCTGGCCTGTCTGTGTCTCACATAGACCATTGACAACATCCCGCCATTATGTACGGTCCAGGCCTGTCTGTGTCTCCCATAGACCATTGACAACATCCCGCCATTATGTACGGTCCTGGCCTGCCTGCCTCTCACATAGACCATTGACAACATCCCGCCATTATGTACGGTCCTGGCCTGTCTGTGTCTAACATAGACCATTTACAACATCCCACCATTATGTACGGTCCTGGCCTGTCTGTGTCTCACATAGACCATTGACAACATCCCGCCATTATGTACGGTCCTGGCCTGTCTGTGTCTCACATAGACCATTGACAACATCCCGCCATTATGTACCGTCCTGGCCTGTCTGTGTCTCACATAGACCATTGACAACATTCCGCCATTATGTACGGTCCTAGCCTGTCTGCCTCTCACATAGACAATTGACTACTTCCCGCCATTATGTACGGTCCTGGCCTGTCTGTGTCTCACATAGACCATTGACAACATCCCGCCATTATGTACGGTCCTGGCCTGTCTGTGTCTCACATAGGCCATTGACAACATCCCGCCATTATGTACGGTCCTGGCTTGTCTGTGTCTCACAAAGACCATTGACAACATCCGCCATTATGTAGTGTTCTGGCCTGTCTGTGTCTCACATAGACCATTGACAACATCCCGCCATTATGTACGGTCCTGGCCTGTCTGTGTCTCACATAGACCATGGACAACATCCCGCCATTATGTACGGTCCTAGCCTGTCTGTGTCTCACATAGACCATTGACAACATCCCGCCATTATGTACGGTCCTGGCCTGTCTGTGTCTCACATAAACCATTGACAACATCACGCCATTATGTACGGGCCTAGCCTGTCTGCCTCTAAAATAGACCATTGACAACATCCCGCCATTATCTACGGTCCAGGCCTGTCTGCCTCTCACATAGACCATTGACAACATCACGCCATTATGTACGGTCCTGGCCTGTCTGTGTCTCACATAGACCATTGACAACATCCCGCCATTATGTACGGTCCTGGCCTGTCTGCCTCTCACATAGACCATTGACAACATCCCGCCATTATGTACGGTCCTGGCCTGTCTGCCTCTCACATAGACCATTGACAACATCCCGCCATTATGTACGGTCCAGGCGTGTCTGTGTCTCACATAGACCATTGACAACATCCCGCCATTATGTACCGTCCTGGCCTGGCTGCCTCTCATATAGACCATTGACAACACCCCGCCATTATGTACGGTCCTGGCCTGTCTGCCTCTCACATAGACCATTGACAACATCCCGCCATTATGTACGGTCATGGCCTGTCTGTGTCTCACATAGACCATTGACAACATCCCGCCATTATGTACGGTCATGGCCTGTCTGCCTCTCAAATAGACCATTGACAACATCCCGCCATTATGTACGGTCCTGGCTTGTCTGTGTCTCACATAGACCATTGACAACATCCCGCCATTATGTACGGTCCTGGCCTGTCTGATTCTCACATAGACCATTGACAACATCCCGCCATTATGTACGGTTCTGGCCTGTCTGTGTCTCACATAGAC
Organism: Ariolimax columbianus; assembly: GCA_036924085.1. Classification (NCBI taxonomy): domain Eukaryota; kingdom Metazoa; phylum Mollusca; class Gastropoda; order Stylommatophora; family Arionidae; genus Ariolimax; species Ariolimax columbianus. The sequence goes on from JAVGWX010000009.1 coordinate 92,944,805, forward strand.
CATTGACAACATCCCGCCATTATGTACGGTCCTGGCCTGTCTGCCTCTCAAAAAGACCATTGACAACATCCTGCCATTATGTACGGTCCTGGCCTGTCTGTGTCTCACATAGACCATTGACAACATCCCGCCATTATGTACGATACAGGCCTGTCTGCCTCTCACATAGACCGTTGACAACATCCCGCCATTATGTACGGTCCTGGCCTGTCTGTGTCTCACATAGACCATTGACAACATCCCGCCATTATGTACGGTCCTGGCCTGTCTGTGTCTCACATAGACCATTGACAACATCCCGCCATTATTTACGGTCCTGGCCTGTCTGTGTCTCACATAGACCATTGACAACATCCCGCCATTATGTACGGTCCTGGCCTGTCTGTGTCTCACATAGACCATTGACAACATCCCGCCATTATGTACGGTCCTGGCCTGTCTGTGTCTCACATAGACCATTGACAACATCCCGCCATTATGTACGGTCCTGGCCTGTCTGTGTCTCACATAGACCATTGAAAACATCCCGCCATTATGTATGGTCCTAGCCTGTCTGCCTCTCACATAGACCATTGACATCATCCCGCCATTATGTACGGTCCAGGCCTGTCTGTGTCTCCCATAGACCATTGACAACATCCCGCCATTATGTACGGTCCTGGCCTGCCTGCCTCTCACATAGACCATTGACAACATCCTGCCATTATGTACGGTCCTGGCCTGTCTGTGTCTCACATAGACCATTTACAACATCCCACCATTATGTACGGTCCTGGCCTGTCTGTGTCTCACATAGACCATTGACAACATCCCGCCATTATGTACGGTCCTGGCCTGTCTGTGTCTCACATAGACCATTGACAACATCCCGCCATTATGTACGGTCCTGGCCTGTCTGTGTCTCACATAGACCATTGACAACATCCCGCCATTATGTACGGTCCTAGCCTGTCTGCCTCTCACATAGACCATTGACTACCTCCCGCCATTATGTACGGTCCTGGACTGTCTGTGTCTCACATAGACCATTGACAACATCCCGCCATTATGTACGGTCCTGGCCTGTCTGTGTCTCACATAGACCATTGACAACATCCCGCCATTATTTACGGTTCTGGCCTGTCTGTGTCTCACATAGACCATTGACAACATCCCGCAATTATGTACGGTCCTAGCCTGTCTGCCTCTCACATAGACCATTGACTACATCCTGCCATTATGTACGGTCCTGGCCTGTCTGTGTCTCACATAGACCATTGACAACATCCCGCCATTATGTACGGTCCTGGCCTGTCTGTGTCTCACATAGACCATTGACAACATCCCGCCTTTATGTACGGTCCTAGCCTGTCTGCCTCTCACATAGACCATTGACAACTTCCCGCCATTATTTACGGTCCTGGCCTGTCTATCTCTCACATAGACCATTGACAACATCCCGCCATTATGTACGGTCCTGGCCTGTCTGTGTCCCACATAGACCATTGACAACATCCCGCCATTATGTACGGTCCTGGCCTGCCTGCCTCTCACATAGACCATTGACAACATCCCGCCATTATGTACGGTCCTGGCCTGTCTGTGTCTCACATAGACCATTTACAACATCCCACCATTATGTACGGTCCTGGCCTGTCTGTGTCTCACATAGACCATTGACAACATCCCGCAATTATGTACGGTCCTGGCCAGTCTGTGTCTCACATAGACCATTGACAACATCCCGCCATTATGTACGGTCCTGGCCTGTCTGTGTCTCACATAGACCATTGACAACATCCCGCCATTATGTACGGTCCTAGCCTGTCTGTGTCTCACATAGACCATTGACAACATCCCGCCATTATGTACGGTCCTAGCCTGTCTGCCTCTCACATAGACCATTGACTACCTCCCGCCATTATGTACGGTCCTGGCCTGTCTGTGTCTCACATAGACCATTGACAACATCCCGCCATTATGTACGGTCCTGGCCTGTCTGTGTCTCACATAGACCATTGACAACATCCCGCCATTATGTACGGTCCTGGCCTGTCTGTGTCTCACATAGACCATTGACAACATCCCGCCATTATGTACGGTCCTGGCCTGTCTGTGTCTCACATAGACCATTGACAACATCCCGCCATTATGTACGGTCCTGGCCTGTCTGTGTCTCACATAGACCATTGACAACATCCCGCCATTATGTACGGTCCTAGCCTGTCTGCCTCTCACATAGACCATTGACTACATCCCGCCATTATGTACGGTCCTGGCCTGTCTGTGTCTCACATAGACCATTGACAACATCCCGCCATTATGTACGGTCCTGGCCTGTCTGCCTCTCACATAGACCATTGACAACATCCCGCCATTATGTACGGTCCTGGCCTGTCTGCCTCTCACATAGACCATTGACAACATCCCGCCAATATGTACGGTCCTGGCCTGTCTGCCTCTCACATAGAACATTGACAACATCCCGCCATTATGTACGGTCCTGGCCTGTCTGCCTCTCACATAGACCATTGACAACATCCCGCCATTATGTACGGTCCTGGCCTGTCTGCCTCTCACATAGACCATTGACAACATCCCGCCATTATGTACGGTCCTGGCCTGTCTGCCTCTCACATAGACCATTGACAACATCCCGCCATTATGTGCGGTCCTGGCCTGTCTGCCTCTCACATAGACCGTTGACAACATCCCGCCATTATGTACGGTCCAGGCCTGTCTGCCTCTCACATAGACCATTGACAACATCCCGCAATTATGTACGGTCCTAGCCTGTCTGCCTCTCACATAGACCATTGACTACATCCTGCCATTATGTACGGTCCTGGCCTGTCTGTGTCTCACATAGACCATTGACAACATCCCGCCATTATGTACGGTCCTGGCCTGTCTGTGTCTCACATAGACCATTGACAACATCCCGCCATTATGTACGGTCCTAGCCTGTCTGCCTCTCACATAGACCATTGACAACATCCCGCCATTATTTACGGTCCTGGCCTGTCTGTCTCTCACATAGACCATTGACAACATCCCGCCATTATGTACGGTCCTGGCCTGTCTGTGTCTCACATAGACCATTGACAACATCCCGCCATTATGTACGGTCCTGGCCTGCCTGCCTCTCACATAGACCATTGACAACATCCCGCCATTATGTACGGTCCTGGCCTGTCTGTGTCTCACATAGACCATTTACAACATCCCACCATTATGTACGGTCCTGGCCTGTCTGTGTCTCACATAGACCATTGACAACATCCCGCCATTATGTACGGTCCTGGCCAGTCTGTGTCTCACATAGACCATTGACAACATCCCGCCATTATGTACGGTCCTGGCCTGTCTGTGTCTCACATAGACCATTGACAACATCCCGCCATTATGTACGGTCCTGGCCTGTCTGTGTCTCACATAGACCATTGACAACATCCCGCCATTATGTACGGTCCTAGCCTGTCTGCCTCTCACATAGACCATTGACTACCTCCCGCCATTATGTACGGTCCTGGCCTGTCTGTGTCTCACATAGACCATTGACAACATCCCGCCATTATGTACGGTCCTGGCCTGTCTGTGTCTCACATAGACCATTGACAACATCCCGCCATTATGTACGGTCCTGGCCTGTCTGTGTCTCACATAGACCATTGACAACATCCCGCCATTATGTACGGTCCTGGCCTGTCTGTGTCTCACATAGACCATTGACAACATCCCGCCATTATGTACGGTCCTGGCCTGTCTGTGTCTCACATAGACCATTGACAACATCCCGCCATTATGTACGGTCCTAGCCTGTCTGCCTCTCACATAGACCATTGACTACATCCCGCCATTATGTACGGTCCTGGCCTGTCTGTGTCTCACATAGACCATTGACAACATCCCGCCATTATGTACGGTCCTGGCCTGTCTGCCTCTCACATAGACCATTGACAACATCCCGCCATTATGTACGGTCCTGGCCTGTCTGGCTCTCACATAGACCATTGACAACATCCCGCCAATATGTACGGTCCTGGCCTGTCTGCCTCTCACATAGAACATTGACAACATCCCGCCATTATGTACGGTCCTGGCCTGTCTGCCTCTCACATAGACCATTGACAACATCCCGCCATTATGTACGGTCCTGGCCTGTCTGCCTCTCACATAGACCATTGACAACATCCCGCCATTATGTACGGTCCTGGCCTGTCTGCCTCTCACATAGACCATTGACAACATCCCGCCATTATGTGCGGTCCTGGCCTGTCTGCCTCTCACATAGACCATTGACAACATCCCGCCATTATGTACGGTAAAGGCCTGTCTGCCTCTCACATAGACCATTGACAACATCCCGCCATTATGTACGGTCCTGGCCTGTCTGTGTCTCACATAGACCATTGACAACATCCCGCCATTATGTACGGTCCTGGCCTGTCTGTGTCTCACATAGACCATTGACAACATCCCGCCATTATGTACGGTCCTGGCCTGTCTGTGTCTCAAATAGACCATTGCCAACATCCCGCCATTATGTATGGTCCTAGCCTGTCTGCCTCTCACATAGACCATTGACATCATCCCGCCATTATGTACGGTCCAGGCCTGTCTGTGTCTCACATAGACCATTGACAACATCCCGCCATTATGTACGGTCCTGGCCTGCCTGCCTCTCACATAGACCATTGACAACATCCCGCCATTATGTACGGTCCTGGCCTGTCTGTGTCTCACATAGACCATTGACAACATCCCACCATTATGTACGGTTCTGGCCTGTCTGTGTCTCACATAGACCATTGACAACATCCCGCCATTATGTACGGTCCTGGCCTGTCTGTGTCTCACATAGACCATTGACAACATCCCGCCATTATGTACGGTCCTAGCCTGTCTGCCTCTCACATAGACCATTGACTACATCCCGCCATTATGTACGGTCCTGGCCTGTCTGTGTCTCACATAGACCATTGACAACATCCCGCCATTATGTACGGTCCTGGCCTGTCTGTGTCTCACATAGACCATTGACAACATCCCGCCATTATGTACGGTCCTAGCCTGTCTGCCTCTCACATAGACCATTGACAACATCCCGCCATTATTTACGGTCCTGACCTGTCTGTGTCTCACATAGACCATTGACAACATCCCGCCATTATGTACGGTCCTGGCCTGTCTGTGTCTCACATAGACCATTGACAAAATCCCGCCATTATGTACGGTCCTGGCCTGTCTGCCTCTCACATAGACCATTGACAACATCCCGCCATTATGTACGGTCCTGGCCTGTCTGCCTCTCACATAGACCATTGACAACATCCCGCCATTATGTACGGTCCTGGCCTGTCTGCCTCTCACATAGAACATTGACAACATCCCGCCATTATGTACTGTCCTGGCCTGTCTGCCTCTCACATAGACCATTGACAACATCCCGCCATTATGTACGGTCCTGGCCTGTCTGCCTCTCACATAGACCATTGACAACATCCCGCCATTATATACGGTCCTGGCCTGTCTGTGTCTTACATAGACCATTGACAACATCCCGCCATTATGTACGGTCCTGGCCTGTCTGCCTCTCACATAGACCATTGACAACATCCCGCCAATATGTGCGGTCCTGGCCTGTCTGCCTCTCACATAGACCATTGACAACATCCCGCCATTATGTACGGTCCTGGCCTGTCTGTGTCTCACGTAGACCATTGACAACATCCCGCCATTATGTACGGTCCTTGCCTGTCTGTGTCTCACATAGACCATTGACAACATCCCGCCATTATGTACGGTCCTAGCCTGTCTGTGTCTCAAATAGACCATTGACAACATCCCGCCATTATGTATGGTCCTAGCCTGTCTGCCTCTAACATAGACCAGTGACATCATCCCGCCATTATGTACGGTCCTGGCCTGCCTGCCTCTCACATAGACCATTGACAACATCCCGCCATTATGTACGGTCCAGGCCTGTCTGTGTCTCCCATAGACCATTGACAACATCCCGCCATTATGTACGGTCCTGGCCTGTCTGCCTCTCACATAGACCATTGACAACATCCCGCCATTATGTACGGTCCTGGCCTGTCTGCCTCTCACATAGACCATTGACAACATCCCGCCAATATGTACGGTCCTGGCCTGTCTGCCTCTCACATAGAACATTGACAACATCCCGCCATTATGTACGGTCCTGGCCTGTCTGCCTCTCACATAGACCATTGACAACATCCCGCCATTATGTACGGTCCTGGCCTGTCTGCCTCTCACATAGACCATTGACAACATCCCGCCATTATGTACGGTCCTGGCCTGTCTGCCTCTCACATAGACCATTGACAACATCCCGCCATTATGTGCGGTCCTGTCCTGTCTGCCTCTCACATAGACCATTGACAACATCCCGCCATTATGTACGGTCCTGGCCTGTCTGCCTCTCACATAGACCATTGACAACATCCCGCCATTATGTACGGTCCAGGCCTGTCTGCCTCTCACATAGACCATTGACAACATCCCGCCATTATGTACGGTCCTGGCCTGTCTGTGTCTCACATAGACCATTGACAACATCCCGCCATTATGTACGGTCCTGGCCTGTCTGTGTCTCACATAGACCATTGACAACATCCCGCCATTATGTACGGTCCTGGCCTGTCTGTGTCTCACATAGACCATTGACAACATCCCACCATTATGTACGGTTCTGGCCTGTCTGTGTCTCACATAGACCATTGACAACATCCCGCCATTATGTACGGTCCTGGCCTGTCTGTGTCTCACATAGACCATTGACAACATCCCGCCATTATGTACGGTCCTAGCCTGTCTGCCTCTCACATAGACCATTGACTACATCCCGCCATTATGTACGGTCCTGGCCTGTCTGTGTCTCACATAGACCATTGACAACATCCCGCCATTATGTACGGTCCTGGCCTGTCTGTGTCTCACATAGACCATTGACAACATCCCGCCATTATGTACGGTCCTAGCCTGTCTGCCTCTCACATAGACCATTGACTACATCCCGCCATTATGTACGGTCCTGGCCTGTCTGTGTCTCACATAGACCATTGACAACATCCCGCCATTATGTACGGTCCTGGCCTGTCTGTGTCTCACATAGACCATTGACAACACCCCGCCATTATGTACGGTCCTAGCCTGTCTGCCTCTCACATAGACCATTGACAACATCCCGCCATTATTTACGGTCCTGGCCTGTCTGTGTCTCACATAGACCATTGACAACATCCCGCCATTATGTACGGTCCTGGCCTGTCTGTGTCTCACATAGACCATTGACAACATCCCGCCATTATGTACGGTCCTGGCCTGTCTGTGTCTCAAATAGACCATTGCCAACATCCCGCCATTATGTATGGTCCTAGCCTGTCTGCCTCTCACATAGACCATTGACAACATCCCGCCATTATGTACGGTCCTGGCCTGTCTGCCTCTCACATAGACCATTGACAACATCCCGCCATTATGTGCGGTCCTGGCCTGTCTGCCTCTTACATAGACCATTGACAACATCCCGCCATTATGTACGGTCCAGGCCTGTCTGCCTCTCACATAGACCATTGACAACATCCCGCCATTATGTACGGTCCTGGCCTGTCTGTGTCTCACATAGACCATTGACAACATCCCGCCATTATGTACGGTCCTGGCCTGTCTGTGTCTCACATAGACCATTGACAACATCCCGCCATTATGTACGGTCCTGGCCTGTCTGTGTCTCAAATAGACCATTGCCAACATCCCGCCATTATGTATGGTCCTAGCCTGTCTGCCTCTCACATAGACCATTGACATCATCCCGCCATTATGTACGGTCCAGGCCTGTCTGTGTCTCACATAGACCATTGACAACATCCCGCCATTATGTACGGTCCTGGCCTGCCTGCCTCTCACATAGACCATTGACAACATCCCGCCATTATGTACGGTCCTGGCCTGTCTGTGTCTCACATAGACCATTGACAACATCCCACCATTATGTACGGTTCTGGCCTGTCTGTGTCTCACATAGACCATTGACAACATCCCGCCATTATGTACGGTCCTGGCCTGTCTGTGTCTCACATAGACCATTGACAACATCCCGCCATTATGTACGGTCCTAGCCTGTCTGCCTCTCACATAGACCATTGACTACATCCCGCCATTATGTACGGTCCTGGCCTGTCTGTGTCTCACATAGACCATTGACAACATCCCGCCATTATGTACGGTCCTGGCCTGTCTGTGTCTCACATAGACCATTGACAACATCCCGCCATTATGTACGGTCCTAGCCTGTCTGCCTCTCACATACACCATTGACAACATCCCGCCATTATTTACGGTCCTGACCTGTCTGTGTCTCACATAGACCATTGACAACATCCCGCCATTATGTACGGTCCTGGCCTGTCTGTGTCTCACATAGACCATTGACAAAATCCCGCCATTATGTACGGTCCTGGCCTGTCTGCCTCTCACATAGACCATTGACAAAATCCCGCCATTATGTACGGTCCTGGCCTGTCTGCCTCTCACATAGACCATTGACAACATCCCGCCATTATGTACGGTCCTGGCCTGTCTGCCTCTCACATAGACCATTGACAACATCCCGCCATTATGTACGGTCCTGGCCTGTCTGCCTCTCACATAGAACATTGACAACATCCCGCCATTATGTACGGTCCTGGCCTGTCTGCCTCTCACATAGACCATTGACAACATCCCGCCATTATGTACGGTCCTGGCCTGTCTGCCTCTCACATAGACCATTGACAACATCCCGCCATTATGTACGGTCCTCTCCTGTCTGCCTCTCACATAGACCATTGACAACATCCCGCCATTATGTACGGTCCAGGCCTGTCTGCCTCTCACATAGACCATTGACAACATCCCGTCATTATGTACGGTCCTGGCCTGTCTGTGTCTCACATAGACCATTACAACATCCCGCCATTATGTACGGTCCTGGCCTGTCTGTGTCTCACATAGACCATTGACAACATCCCGCCATTATGTACGGTCTTGGCCTGTCTGTGTCTCAAATAGACCATTGACAACATCCCGCCATTATGTACGGTCTTGGCCTGTCTGTGTCTCACATAGACCATTGACTACATCCCGCCATTATATATGGTCCTAGCCTGTTTGCCTCTCACATAGACCATTGACATCATCCCGCCATTATGTACGGTCCAGGCCTGTCTGTGTCTCACATAGACCATTGACAACATCCCGCCATTATGTACGGTCCTGGCCTGCCTGCCTCTCACATAGACCATTGACAACATCCCGCCATTATGTACGGTCCTGGCCTGTCTGTGTCTCACATAGACCATTGACAACATCCCACCATTATGTACGGTTCTGGCCTGTCTGTGTCTCACATAGACCATTGACAACATCCCGCCATTATGTACGGTCCTGGCCTGTCTGTGTCTCACATAGACCATTGACAACATCCCGCCATTATGTACGGTCCTGGCCTGTCTGTGTCTCACATAGACCATTGACAACATCCCGCCATTATGTACGGTCCTAGCCTGTCTGCCTCTCACATAGACCATTGACTACATCCCGCCATTATGTACGGTCCTGGCCTGTCTGTGTCTCACATAGACCATTGACAACATCCCGCCATTATGTACGGTCCTGGCCTGTCTGTGTCTCACATAGACCATTGACAACATCCCGCTATTATGTACGGTCCTGGTCTGTCTGTGTCTCACATAGACCATTGACAAAATCCCGCCATTATGTACGGTCCTGGCCTGTCTGCCTCTCACATAGACCATTGACAACATCCCGCCATTATGTACGGTCCTGGCCCGTCTGCCTCTCACATAGACCATTGACAACATCCCGCCATTATGTACGGTCCTGGCCTGTCTGCCTCTCACATAGAACATTGACAACATCCCGCCATTATGTACGGTCCTGGCCTGTCTGCCTCTCACATAGACCATTGACAACATCCCGCCATTATGTACGGTCCTGGCCTGTCTGCCTCTCACATAGACCATTGACAACATCCCGCCATTATGTACGGTCCTCTCCTGTCTGCCTCTCACATAGACCATTGACAACATCCCGCCATTATGTGCGGTCCTGGCCTGTCTGCCTCTCACATAGACCATTGACAACATCCCGCCATTATGTACGGTCCAGGCCTGTCTGCCTCTCACATAGACCATTGACAACATCCCGTCATTATGTACGGTCCTGGCCTGTCTGTGTCTCACATAGACCATTACAACATCCCGCCATTATGTACCGTCCTGGCCTGTCTGTGTCTCACATAGACCATTGACAACATCCCGCCATTATGTACGGTCCTAGCCTGTCTGTGTCTCAAATAGACCATTGACAACATCCCGCCATTATATATGGTCCTAGCCTGTTTGCCTCTCACATAGACCATTGACATCATCCCGCCATTATGTACGGTCCAGGCCTGTCTGTGTCTCACATAGACCATTGACAACATCCCGCCATTATGTACGGTCCTGGCCTGCCTGCCTCTCACATAGACCATTGACAACATCCCGCCATTATGTACGGTCCTGGCCTGTCTGTGTCTCACATAGACCATTGACAACATCCCACCATTATGTACGGTTCTGGCCTGTCTGTGTCTCACATAGACCATTGACAACATCCCGCCATTATGTACGGTCCTGGCCTGTCTGTGTCTCACATAGACCATTGACAACATCCCGCCATTATGTACGGTCCTGGCCTGTCTGTGTCTGACATAGACCATTGACAACATCCCGCCATTATGTACGGTCCTAGCCTGTCTGCCTCTCACATAGACCATTGACTACATCCTGCCATTATGTACGGTCCTGGCCTGTCTGTGTCTCACATAGATCATTGACAACATCCCGCCATTATGTACGGTCCTGGCCTGTCTGTGTCTCACATAGACCATTGACAACATCCCGCCATTATGTACGGTCCTGGCCTGTCTGCCTCTCACATAGACCATTGACAACACCCCGCCATTATTTACGGTCCTGGCCTGTCTGTGTCTCACATAGACCATTGACAACATCCCGCCATTATGTACGGTCCTGGCCTGTCTGTGTCTCACATAGACCATTGACAACATCCCGCCATTATGTACGGTCCTGGCCTGTCTGTGTCTCACATAGACCATTGACAACATCCCGCCATTATGTACGGTCCTGGCCTGTCTGTGTCTCACATAGACCATTGACAACATCCCGCCATTATGTACGGTCCTGGCCTGTCTGCCTCTCACATAGACCATTGACAACATCCCGCCATTATTTACGGTCCTGGCCTGTCTGTGTCTCACATAGACCATTGACAACATCCCGCCATTATGTACGGTCCTGGCCTGTCTGTGTCTCACATAGACCATTGACAACATCCCGCCATTATGTACGGTCCTGGCCTGTCTGCCTCTCACATAGACCATTGACAACATCCCGCCATTATGTACGGTCCTGGCCTGTCTGCCTCTCACATAGACCATTGACAACATCCCGCCATTATGTACGGTCCTGGCCTGTCTGCCTCTCACATAGACCATTGACAACATCCCGCCATTATGTACGGTCCTGGCCTGTCTGCCTCTCACATAGAACATTGACAACATTCCGCCATTATGTACGGTCCTGGCCTGTCTGCCTCTCACATAGACCATTGACAACATCCCGCCATTATGTACGGTCCTGGCCTGTCTGCCTCTCACATAGACCATTGACAACATCCCGCCATTATGTACGGTCCTGGCCTGTCTGCCTCTCACATAGACCATTGACAACCTCCCGCCATTATGTGCGGTCCTGGTCTGTCTGCCTCTCACATAGACCATTGACAACAGCCCGCCATTATGTACGGTCCAGGCCTGTCTGCCTCTCACATAGACCATTGACAACATCCCGCCATTATGTACGGTCCTGGCCTGTCTGTGACTCACATAGACCATTGACAACATCCCGTCATTATGTACGGTCCTGGCCTGTCTGTGTCTCACATAGACCATTGACAACATCCCGCCATTATGTATGGTCCTAGCCTGTCTCCCTCTCACATAGACCATTGACATCATCCCGCCATTATGTACGGTCCAGGCCTGTCTGTGTCTCACATAGACCATTGACAACATCCCGCCATTATGTACGGTCCTGGCCTGCCTGCCTCTCACATAGACCATTGACAACATCCCGCCATTATGTACGGTCCTGGCCTGTCTATGTCTCACATAGACCATTGACAACATCCCACCATTATGTACGGTTCTGGCCTGTCTGTGTCTCACATAGACCATTGACAACATCCCGCCATTATGTACGGTCCTGGCCTGTCTGTGTCTCACATAGACCATTGACAACATCCCGCCATTATGTACGGTCCTGGCCTGTCTGTGTCTCACATAGACCATTGACAACATCCCGCCATTATGTACGGTCCTAGCCTGTCTGCCTCTCACATAGACCATTGACTACATCCCGCCATTATGTACGGTCCTGGCCTGTCTGTGTCTCACATAGACCATTGACAACATCCCGCCATTATGTACGGTCCTGGCCTGTCAGTGTCTCACATAGACCATTGACAACATCCCGCCATTATGTACGGTCCTAGCCTGTCTGCCTCTCACATAGACCATTGACAACATCCCGCCAATTTTTACGGTCCTGACCTGTCTGTGTCTCACATAGACCATTGACAACATCCCGCCATTATGTACGGTCCTGGCCTGTCTGTGTCTCACATAGACCATTGACAAAATCCCGCCATTATGTACGGTCCTGGCCTGTCTGCCTCTCACATAGACCGTTGACAACATCCCGCCATTATGTACGGTCCTGGCCTGTCTGCCTCTCACATAGACCATTGACAACATCCCGCCATTATGTACGGTCCTGGCCTGTCTGCCTCTCACATAGAACATTGACAACATCCCGCCATTATGTACGGTCCTGGCCTGTCTGCCTCTCACATAGACCATTGACAACATCCCACCATTATGTACGGTTCTGGCCTGTCTGTGTCTCACATAGACCATTGACAACATCCCGCCATTATGTACGGTCCTGGCCTGTCTGTGTCTCACATAGACCATTGACAACATCCCGCCATTATGTACGGTCCTGGCCTGTCTGTGTCTCACATAGACCATTGACAACATCCCGCCATTATGTACAGTCCTGGCCTGTCTGCCTCTCACATAGACCATTGACAACATCCCGCCATTATGTGCGGTCCTGGCCTGTCTGCCTCTCACATAGACCATTGACAACATCCCGCCATTATGTACGGTCCAGGCCTGTCTGCCTCTCACATAGACCATTGACAACATCCCGCCATTATGTACGGTCCTGGCCTGTCTGTGTCTCACATAGACCATTGACAACATCCCGCCATTATGTACGGTCCTGGCCTGTCTGTGTCTCACATAGACCATTGACAACATCCCGCCATTATGTACGGTCCTGGCCTGTCTGTGTCTCACATAGACCATTGACAACATCCCGCCATTATGTACGGTCCTGGCCTGTCTGCCTCTCACATAGACCATTGACAACATCCCGCCATTATTTACGGTCCTGGCCTGTCTGTGTCTCACATAGACCATTGACAACATCCCGCCATTATGTACGGTCCTGGCCTGTCTGTGTCTCACATAGATCATTGACAACATCCCGCCATTATGTACGGTCCTGGCCTGTCTGTGTCTCACATAGACCATTGACAACATCCCGCCATTATGTACGGTCCTGGCCTGTCTGCCTCTCACATAGACCATTGACAACACCCCGCCATTATTTACGGTCCTGGCCTGTCTGTGTCTCACATAGACCATTGACAACATCCCGCCATTATGTACGGTCCTGGCCTGTCTGTGTCTCACATAGACCATTGACAACATCCCGCCATTATGTACGGTCCTGGCCTGTCTGTGTCTCACATAGACCATTGACAACATCCCGCCATTATGTACGGTCCTGGCCTGTCTGTGTCTCACATAGACCATTGACAACATCCCGCCATTATGTACGGTCCTGGCCTGTCTGCCTCTCACATAGACCATTGACAACATCCCGCCATTATTTACGGTCCTGGCCTGTCTGTGTCTCACATAGACCATTGACAACATCCCGCCATTATGTACGGTCCTGGCCTGTCTGTGTCTCACATAGACCATTGACAACATCCCGCCATTATGTACGGTCCTGGCCTGTCTGCCTCTCACATAGACCATTGACAACATCCCGCCATTATGTACGGTCCTGGCCTGTCTGCCTCTCACATAGACCATTGACAACATCCCGCCATTATGTACGGTCCTGGCCTGTCTGCCTCTCACATAGACCATTGACAACATCCCGCCATTATGTACGGTCCTGGCCTGTCTGCCTCTCACATAGAACATTGACAACATCCCGCCATTATGTACGGTCCTGGCCTGTCTGCCTCTCACATAGACCATTGACAACATCCCGCCATTATGTACGGTCCTGGCCTGTCTGCCTCTCACATAGACCATTGACAACATCCCGCCATTATGTACGGTCCTGGCCTGTCTGCCTCTCACATAGACCATTGACAACCTCCCGCCATTATGTGCGGTCCTGGTCTGTCTGCCTCTCACATAGACCATTGACAACAGCCCGCCATTATGTACGGTCCAGGCCTGTCTGCCTCTCACATAGACCATTGACAACATCCCGCCATTATGTACGGTCCTGGCCTGTCTGTGTCTCACATAGACCATTGACAACATCCCGTCATTATGTACGGTCCTGGCCTGTCTGTGTCTCACATAGACCATTGACAACATCCCGCCATTATGTATGGTCCTAGCCTGTCTCCCTCTCACATAGACCATTGACATCATCCCGCCATTATGTACGGTCCAGGCCTGTCTGTGTCTCACATAGACCATTGACAACATCCCGCCATTATGTACGGTCCTGGCCTGCCTGCCTCTCACATAGACCATTGACAACATCCCGCCATTATGTACGGTCCTGGCCTGTCTATGTCTCACATAGACCATTGACAACATCCCACCATTATGTACGGTTCTGGCCTGTCTGTGTCTCACATAGACCATTGACAACATCCCGCCATTATGTACGGTCCTGGCCTGTCTGTGTCTCACATAGACCATTGACAACATCCCGCCATTATGTACGGTCCTGGCCTGTCTGTGTCTCACATAGACCATTGACAACATCCCGCCATTATGTACGGTCCTAGCCTGTCTGCCTCTCACATAGACCATTGACTACATCCCGCCATTATGTACGGTCCTGGCCTGTCTGTGTCTCACATAGACCATTGACAACATCCCGCCATTATGTACGGTCCTGGCCTGTCAGTGTCTCACATAGACCATTGACAACATCCCGCCATTATGTACGGTCCTAGCCTGTCTGCCTCTCACATAGACCATTGACAACATCCCGCCATTATTTACGGTCCTGACCTGTCTGTGTCTCACATAGACCATTGACAGCATCCCGCCATTATGTACGGTCCTGGCCTGTCTGTGTCTCACATAGACCATTGACAAAATCCCGCCATTATGTACGGTCCTGGCCTGTCTGCCTCTCACATAGACCGTTGACAACATCCCGCCATTATGTACGGTCCTGGCCTGTCTGCCTCTCACATAGACCATTGACAACATCCCGCCATTATGTACGGTCCTGGCCTGTCTGCCTCTCACATAGAACATTGACAACATCCCGCCATTATGTACGGTCCTGGCCTGTCTGCCTCTCACATAGACCATTGACAACATCCCACCATTATGTACGGTTCTGGCCTGTCTGTGTCTCACATAGACCATAGACAACATCCCGCCATTATGTACGGTCCTGGCCTGTCTGTGTCTCACATAGACCATTGACAACATCCCGCCATTATGTACGGTCCTGGCCTGTCTGTGTCTCACATAGACCATTGACAACATCCCGCCATTATGTACAGTCCTGGCCTGTCTGCCTCTCACATAGACCATTGACAACATCCCGCCATTATGTGCGGTCCTGGCCTGTCTGCCTCTCACATAGACCATTGACAACATCCCGCCATTATGTACGGTCCAGGCCTGTCTGCCTCTCACATAGACCATTGACAACATCCCGCCATTATGTACGGTCCTGGCCTGTCTGTGTCTCACATAGACCATTGACAACATCCCGCCATTATGTACGGTCCTGGCCTGTCTGTGTCTCACATAGACCATTGACAACATCCCGCCATTATGTACGGTCCTGGCCTGTCTGTGTCTCACATAGACCATTGACAACATCCCGCCATTATGTACGGTCCTGGCCTGTCTGCCTCTCACATAGACCATTGACAACATCCCGCCATTATTTACGGTCCTGGCCTGTCTGCCTCTCACATAGACCATTGACAACATCCCGCCATTATGTACGGTCCTGGTCTGTCTGTGTCTCACATAGACCATTGACAACATCCCGTCATTATGTACGGTCCTGGCCTGTCTGTGTCTCACATAGACCATTGACAACATCCCGCCATTATGTATGGTCCTAGCCTGTCTCCCTCTCACATAGACCATTGACATCATCCCGCCATTATGTACGGTCCAGGCCTGTCTGTGTCTCACATAGACCATTGACAACATCCCGCCATTATGTACGGTCCTGGCCTGCCTGCCTCTCACATAGACCATTGACAACATCCCGCCATTATGTACGGTCCTGGCCTGTCTGTGTCTCACATAGACCATTGACAACATCCCACCATTATGTACGGTTCTGGCCTGTCTGTGTCTCACATAGACCATTGACAACATCCCGCCATTATGTACGGTCCTGGCCTGTCTGTGTCTCACATAGACCATTGACAACATCCCGCCATTATGTACGGTCCTGGCCTGTCTGTGTCTCACATAGACCATTGACAACATCCCGCCATTATGTACGGTCCTAGCCTGTCTGCCTCTCACATAGACCATTGACTACATCCCGCCATTATGTACGGTCCTGGCCTGTCTGTGTCTCACATAGACCATTGACAACATCCCGCCATTATGTACGGTCCAGGCCTGTCTGTGTCTCACATAGACCATTGACAACATCCCGCCATTATGTACGGTCCTGGCCTGCCTGCCTCTCACATAGACCATTGACAACATCCCGCCATTATGTACGGTCCTGGCCTGTCTGTGTCTCACATAGACCATTGACAACATCCCACCATTATGTACGGTTCTGGCCTGTCTGTGTCTCACATAGACCATTGACAACATCCCGCCATTATGTACGGTCCTGGCCTGTCTGTGTCTCACATAGACCATTGACAACATCCCGCCATTATGTACGGTCCTGGCCTGTCTGTGTCTCACATAGACCATTGACAACATCCCGCCATTATGTACGGTCCTAGCCTGTCTGCGTCTCACATAGACCATTGACTACATCCCGCCATTATGTACGGTCCTGGCCTGTCTGTGTCTCACATAGACCATTGACAACATCCCGATATTATGTACGGTCCTGGCCTGTCAGTGTCTCACATAGACCATTGACAACATCCCGCCATTATGTACGGTCCTAGCCTGTCTGCCTCTCACATAGACCATTGACAACATCCCGCCATTATTTACGGTCCTGACCTGTCTGTGTCTCACATAGACCATTGACAACATCCCGCCATTATGTACGGTCCTGGCCTGTCTGTGTCTCACATAGACCATTGACAAAATCCCGCCATTATGTACGGTCCTGGCCTGTCTGCCTCTCACATAGACCGTTGACAACATCCCGCCATTATGTACGGTCCTGGCCTGTCTGCCTCTCACATAGACCATTGACAACATCCCGCCATTATGTACGGTCCTGGCCTGTCTGCCTCTCACATAGAACATTGACAACATCCCGCCATTATGTACGGTCCTGGCCTGTCTGCCTCTCACATAGACCATTGACAACATCCCACCATTATGTACGGTTCTGGCCTGTCTGTGTCTCACATAGACCATTGACAACATCCCGCCATTATGTACGGTCCTGGCCTGTCTGTGTCTCACATAGAACATTGACAACATCCCGCCATTATGTACGGTCCTGGCCTGTCTGTGTCTCACATAGACCATTGACAACATCCCGCCATTATGTACAGTCCTGGCCTGTCTGCCTCTCACATAGACCATTGACAACATCCCGCCATTATGTACGGTCCTGGCCTGTCTGCCTCTCACATAGACCATTGACAACATCCCGCCATTATGTACGGTCCTGGCCTGTCTGCCTCTCACATAGACCATTGACAACATCCCGCCATTATGTACGGTCCTGGCCTGTCTGCCTCTCACATAGACCATTGACAACATCCCGCCATTATGTACGGTCCTGGCCTGTCTGCCTCTCACATAGAACATTGACAACATCCCGCCATTATGTACGGTCCTGGCCTGTCTGCCTCTCACATAGACCATTGACAACATCCCGCCATTATGTACGGTCATGGCCTGTCTGCCTCTCACATAGACCATTGACAACATCCCGCCATTATGTACGGTCCTGGCCTGTCTGCCTCTCACATAGACCATTGACAACCTCCCGCCATTATGTGCGGTCCTGGTTTGTCTGCCTCTCACATAGACCATTGACAACAGCCCGCCATTATGTACGGTCCAGGCCTGTCTGCCTCTCACATAGACCATTGACAACATCCCGCCATTATGTACGGTCCTGGTCTGTCTGTGTCTCACATAGACCATTGACAACATCCCGCCATTATGTATGGTCCTAGCCTGTCTCCCTCTCACATAGACCATTGACATCATCCCGCCATTATGTACGGTCCAGGCCTGTCTGTCTCTCACATAGACCATTGACAACATCCCGCCATTATGTACGGTCCTGGCCTGCCTGCCTCTCACATAGACCATTGACAACATCCCGCCATTATGTACGGTCCTGGCCTGTCTGTGTCTCACATAGACCATTGACAACATCCCACCATTATGTACGGTTCTGGCCTGTCTGTGTCTCACATAGACCATTGACAACATCCCGCCATTATGTACGGTCCTGGCCTGTCTGTGTCTCACATAGACCATTGACAACATCCCGCCATTATGTACGGTCCTGGCCTGTCTGTGTCTCACATAGACCATTGACAACATCCCGCCATTATGTACGGTCCTAGCCTGTCTGCCTCTCACATAGACCATTGACTACATCCCGCCATTATGTACGGTCCTGGCCTGTCTGTGTCTCACATAGACCATTGACAACATCCCGCCATTATGTACGGTCCAGGCCTGTCTGTGTCTCACATAGACCATTGACAACATCCCACCATTATGTACGGTCCTGGCCTGCCTGCCTCTCACATAGACCATTGACAACATCCCGCCATTATGTACGGTCCTGGCCTGTCTGTGTCTCACATAGACCATTGACAACATCCCACCATTATGTACGGTTCTGGCCTGTCTGTGTCTCACATAGACCATTGACAACATCCCGCCATTATGTACGGTCCTGGCCTGTCTGTGTCTCACATAGACCATTGACAACATCCCGCCATTATGTACGGTCCTGGCCTGTCTGTGTCTCACATAGACCATTGACAACATCCCGCCATTATGTACGGTCCTAGCCTGTCTGCCTCTCACATAGACCATTGACTACATCCCGCCATTATGTACGGTCCTGGCCTGTCTGTGTCTCACATAGACCATTGACAACATCCCGCCATTATGTACGGTCCTGGCCTGTCAGTGTCTCACATAGACCATTGACAACATCCCGCCATTATGTACGGTCCTAGCCTGTCTGCCTCTCACATAGACCATTGACAACATCCCGCCATTATTTACGGTCCTGACCTGTCTGTGTCTCACATAGACCATTGACAACATCCCGCCATTATGTACGGTCCTGGCCTGTCTGTGTCTCACATAGACCATTGACAAAATCCCGCCATTATGTACGGTCCTGGCCTGTCTGCCTCTCACATAGACCGTTGACAACATCCCGCCATTATGTACGGTCCTGGCCTGTCTGCCTCTCACATAGACCATTGACAACATCCCGCCATTATGTACGGTCCTGGCCTGTCTGCCTCTCACATAGAACATTGACAACATCCCGCCATTATGTACGGTCCTGGCCTGTCTGCCTCTCACATAGACCATTGACAACATCCCACCATTATGTACGGTTCTGGCCTGTCTGTGTCTCACATAGACCATTGACAACATCCCGCCATTATGTACGGTCCTGGCCTGTCTGTGTCTCACATAGACCATTGACAACATCCCGCCATTATGTACGGTCCTGGCCTGTCTGTGTCTCACATAGACCATTGACAACATCCCGCCATTATGTACAGTCCTGGCCTGTCTGCCTCTCACATAGACCATTGACAACATCCCGCCATTATGTGCGGTCCTGGCCTGTCTGCCTCTCACATAGACCATTGACAACATCCCGCCATTATGTACGGTCCAGGCCTGTCTGCCTCTCACATAGACCATTGACAACATCCCGCCATTATGTACGGTCCTGGCCTGTCTGTGTCTCACATAGACCATTGACAACATCCCGCCATTATGTACGGTCCTGGCCTGTCTGTGTCTCACATAGACCATTGACAACATCCCGCCATTATGTACGGTCCTGGCCTGTCTGTGTCTCACATAGACCATTGACAACATCCCGCCATTATGTACGTTCCTGGCCTGTCTGTGTCTCAAATAGACCATTGACAACATCCCGCCATTATGTATGGTCCTAGCCTGTCTGCCTCTCACATAGACCATTGACATCATCCCGCCATTATGTACGGTCCAGGCCTGTCTGTGTCTCACATAGACCATTGACAACATCCCGCCATTATGTACGGTCCTGGCCTGCCTGCCTCTCACATAGACCATTGACAACATCCCGCCATTATGTACGGTCCTGGCCTGTCTGTGTCTCACATAGACCATTGACAACATCCCACCATTACGTACGGTTCTGGCCTGTCTGTGTCTCACATAGACCATTGACAACATCCCGCCATTATGTACGGTCCTGGCCTGTCTGTGTCTCACATAGACCATTGACAACATCCCGCCATTATGTACGGTCCTGGCCTGTCTGTGTCTCACATAGACCATTGACAACATCCCGCCATTATGTACGGTCCTAGCCTGTCTGCCTCTCACATAGACCATTGACTACATCCCGCCATTATGTACGGTCCTGGCCTGTCTGTGTCTCACATAGACCATTGACAACATCCCGCCATTATGTACGGTCCTGGCCTGTCTGTGTCTCACATAGACCATTGACAAAATCCCGCCATTATGTACGGTCCTGTCCTGTCTGCCTCTCACATAGACCATTGACAACATCCCGCCATTATGTACGGTCCTGGCCGGTCTGCCTCTCACATAGACCATTGACAACATCCCGCCATTATGTACGGTCCTGGCCTGTCTGCCTCTCACATAGAACATTGACAACATCCCGCCATTATGTACGGTCCTGGCCTGTCTGCCTCTCACATAGACCAATGACAACATCCCGCCATTATGTACGGTCCTGGCCTGTCTGCCTCTCACATAGACCATTGACAACATCCCGCCATTATGTACGGTCCTGGCCTGTCTGCCTCTCACATAGACCATTGACAACATCCCGCCATTATGTGCGGTCCTGGCCTGTCTGCCTCTCACATAGACCATTGACAACATCCCGCCATTATGTACGGTCCAGGCCTGTCTGCCTCTCACATAGACCATTGACAACATCCCGCCATTATGTACGGTCCTGGCCTGTCTGTGTCTCACATAGACCATTGACAACATCCCGCCATTATGTACGGTCCTAGCCTGTCTGCCTCTCACATAGACCATTGACTACATCCCGCCATTATGTACGGTCCTGGCCTGTCTGTGTCTCACATAGACCATTGACAACATCCCGCCATTATGTACGGTCCTGGCCTGTCTGTGTCTCACATAGACCATTGACAAAATCCCGCCATTATGTACGGTCCTGTCCTGTCTGCCTCTCACATAGACCATTGACAACATCCCGCCATTATGTACGGTCCTGGCCGGTCTGCCTCTCACATAGACCATTGACAACATCCCGCCATTATGTACGGTCCTGGCCTGTCTGCCTCTCACATAGAACATTGACAACATCCCGCCATTATGTACGGTCCTGGCCTGTCTGCCTCTCACATAGACCAATGACAACATCCCGCCATTATGTACGGTCCTGGCCTGTCTGCCTCTCACATAGACCATTGACAACATCCCGCCATTATGTACGGTCCTGGCCTGTCTGCCTCTCACATAGACCATTGACAACATCCCGCCATTATGTGCGGTCCTGGCCTGTCTGCCTCTCACATAGACCATTGACAACATCCCGCCATTATGTACGGTCCAGGCCTGTCTGCCTCTCACATAGACCATTGACAACATCCCGCCATTATGTACGGTCCTGGCCTGTCTGTGTTTCACATAGACCATTGACAACATCCCGCCATTATGTACGGTCCTGGCCTGTCTGTGTCTCACATAGACCATTGACAACATCCCGCCATTATGTACGGTCCTGGCCTGTCTGTGTCTCAAATAGACCATTGACAACATCCCGCCATTATGTATGGTCCTAGCCTGTCTGCCTCTCACATAGACCATTGACATCATCCCGCCATTATGTACGGTCCAGGCCTGTCTGTGTCTCACATAGACCATTGACAACATCCCGCCATTATGTACGGTCCTGGCCTGCCTGCCTCTCACATAGACCATTGACAACATCCCGCCATTATGTACGGTCCTGGCCTGTCTGTGTCTCACATAGACCATTGACAACATCCCACCATTATGTACGGTTCTGGCCTGTCTGTGTCTCACATAGACCATTGACAACATCCCGCTATTATGTACGGTCCTGGCCTGTCTGTGTCTCACATAGACCATTGACAACATCCCGCCATTATGTACGGTCCTGGCCTGTCTGTGTCTCACATAGACCATTGACAACATCCCGCCATTATGTACGGTCCTAGCCTGTCTGCCTCTCACATAGACCATTGACTACATCCCGCCATTATGTACGGTCCTGGCCTGTCTGTGTCTCACATAGACCATTGACAACATCCCGCCATTATGTACGGTCCTGGCCTATCTGTGTCTCACATAGACCATTGACAACATCCCGCCATTATGTACGGTCCTAGCCTGTCTGCCTCTCACATAGACCATTGACAACATCCCGCCATTATTTACGGTCCTGACCTGTCTGTGTCTCACATAGACCATTGACAACATCCCGCCATTATGTACGGTCCTGGCCTGTCTGTGTCTCACATAGACCATTGACAAAATCCCGCCATTATGTACGGTCCTGGCCTGTCTGCCTCTCACATAGACCATTGACAACATCCCGCCATTATGTACGGTCCTGGCCTGTCTGCCTCTCACATAGACCATTGACAACATCCCGCCATTATGTACGGTCCTGGCCTGTCTGCCTCTCACATAGAACATTGACAACATCCCGCCATTATGTACGGTCCTGGCCTGTCTGCCTCTCACATAGACCATTGACAACATCCCGCCATTATGTACGGTCCTGGCCTGTCTGCCTCTCACATAGACCATTGACAACATCCCGCCATTATGTACGGTCCTGGCCTGTCTGCCTCTCACATAGACCATTGACAACATCCCGCCATTATGTGCGGTCCTGGCCTGTCTGCCTCTCACATAGACCATTGACAACATCCCGCCATTATGTACGGTCCTGGCCTGTCTGTGTCTCACATAGACCATTGACAACATCCCGCCATTATGTACGGTCCTGGCCTGTCTGTGTCTCACATAGACCATTGACAACTTCCCGCCATTATGTACGGTCCTGGCCTGTCTGTGTCTCAAATAGACCATTGACAACATCCCGCCATTATGTATGGTCCTAGCCTGTCTGCCTCTCACATAGACCATTGACATCATCCCGCCATTATGTACGGTCCAGGCCTGTCTGTGTCTCACATAGACCATTGACAACATCCCGCCATTATGTACGGTCCTGGCCTGCCTGCCTCTCACATAGACTATTGACAACATCCCGCCATTATGTACGGTCCTGGCCTGTCTGTGTCTCACATAGACCATTGACAACATCCCACCATTATGTACGGTCCTGGCCTGTCTGTGTCTCACATAGACCATTGACAACATCCCGCCATTATGTACGGTCCTGGCCTGTCTGTGTCTCACATAGACCATTGACAACATCCCGCCATTATGTACGGTCCTGGCCTGTCTGTGTCTCACATAGACCATTGACAACATCCCGCCATTATGTACGGTCCTGGTCTGTCTGCCTCTCACATAGACCATTGACAACATCCCGCCATTATGTACGGTCCTGGCCTGTCTGCCTCTCACATAGACCATTGACAACATCCCGCCATTATGTGCGGTCCTGGCCTGTCTGCCTCTCACATAGACCATTGACAACATCCCGCCATTATGTACGGTCCAGGCCTGTCTGCCTCTCACATAGACCATTGACAACATCCCGCCATTATGTACGGTCCTGGCCTGTCTGTGTCTCACATAGACCATTGACAACATCCCGCCATTATGTACGGTCCTGGCCTGTCTGTGTCTCACATAGACCATTGACAACATCCCGCCATTATGTACGGTCCTGGCCTGTCTGTGTCTCAAATAGACCATTGACAACATCCCGCCATTATGTATGGTCCTAGCCTGTCTGCCTCTCACATAGACCATTGACATCATCCCGCCATTATGTACGGTCCAGGCCTGTCTGTGTCTCACATAGACCATTGACAACATCCCGCCATTATGTACGGTCCTGGCCTGCCTGCCTCTCACATAGACCATTGACAACATCCCGCCATTATGTACGGTCCTGGCCTGTCTGTGTCTCACATAGACCATTGACAACATCCCGCCATTATGTACGGTCCTGGCCTGTCTGTGTCTCACATAGACCATTGACAACATCCCGCCATTATGTACGGTCCTGGCCTGTCTGTGTCTCACATAGACCATTGACAACTTCCCGCCATTATGTACGGTCCTGGCCTGTCTGTGTCTCAAATAGACCATTGACAACATCCCGCCATTATGTATGGTCCTAGCCTGTCTGCCTGTCACATAGACCATTGACATCATCCCGCCATTATGTACGGTCCAGGCCTGTCTGTGTCTCACATAGACCATTGACAACATCCCGCCATTATGTACGGTCCTGGCCTGCCTGCCTCTCACATAGACTATTGACAACATCCCGCCATTATGTACGGTCCTGGCCTGTCTGTGTCTCACATAGACCATTGACAACATCCCACCATTATGTACGGTCCTGGCCTGTCTGTGTCTCACATAGACCATTGACAACATCCCGCCATTATGTACGGTCCTGGCCTGTCTGTGTCTCACATAGACCATTGACAACATCCCGCCATTATGTACGGTCCTGGCCTGTCTGTGTCTCACATAGACCATTGACAACATCCCGCCATTATGTACGGTCCTGGCCTGTCTGTGTCTCACATAGACCATTGACAACATCCCGCCATTATGTACGGTCCTGGTCTGTCTGCCTCTCACATAGACCATTGACAACATCCCGCCATTATGTACGGTCCTGGCCTGTCTGCCTCTCACATAGACCATTGACAACATCCCGCCATTATGTGCGGTCCTGGCCTGTCTGCCTCTCACATAGACCATTGACAACATCCCGCCATTATGTACGGTCCAGGCCTGTCTGCCTCTCACATAGACCATTGACAACATCCCGCCATTATGTACGGTCCTGGCCTGTCTGTGTCTCACATAGACCATTGACAACATCCCGCCATTATGTACGGTCCTGGCCTGTCTGTGTCTCACATAGACCATTGACAACATCCCGCCATTATGTACGGTCCTGGCCTGTCTGTGTCTCAAATAGACCATTGACAACATCCCGCCATTATGTATGGTCCTAGCCTGTCTGCCTCTCACATAGACCATTGACATCATCCCGCCATTATGTACGGTCCAGGCCTGTCTGTGTCTCACATAGACCATTGACAACATCCCGCCATTATGTACGGTCCTGGCCTGCCTGCCTCTCACATAGACCATTGACAACATCCCGCCATTATGTACGGTCCTGGCCTGTCTGTGTCTCACATAGACCATTGACAACATCCCACCATTATGTACGGTTCTGGCCTGTCTGTGTCTCACATAGACCATTGACAACATCCCGCCATTATGTACGGTCCTGGCCTGTCTGTGTCTCACATAGACCATTGACAACATCCCGCCATTATGTACGGTCCTGGCCTGTCTGTGTCTCACATAGACCATTGACAACATCCCGCCATTATGTACAGTCCTGGCCTGTCTGCCTCTCACATAGACCATTGACAACATCCCGCCATTATGTGCGGTCCTGGCCTGTCTGCCTCTCACATAGACCATTGACAACATCCCGCCATTATGTACGGTCCAGGCCTGTCTGCCTCTCACATAGACCATTGACAACATCCCGCCATTATGTACGGTCCTGGCCTGTCTGTGTCTCACATAGACCATTGACAACATCCCGCCATTATGTACGGTCCTGGCCTGTCTGTGTCTCACATAGACCATTGACAACATCCCGCCATTATGTACGGTCCTGGCCTGTCTGTGTCTCACATAGACCATTGACAACATCCCGCCATTATGTACGGTCCTGGCCTGTCTGTGTCTCAAATAGACCATTGACAACATCCCGCCATTATGTATGGTCCTAGCCTGTCTGCCTCTCACATAGACCATTGACATCATCCCGCCATTATGTACGGTCCAGGCCTGTCTGTGTCTCACATAGACCATTGACAACATCCCGCCATTATGTACGGTCCTGGCCTGCCTGCCTCTCACATAGACCATTGACAACATCCCGCCATTATGTACGGTCCTGGCCTGTCTGTGTCTCACATAGACCATTGACAACATCCCACCATTACGTACGGTTCTGGCCTGTCTGTGTCTCACATAGACCATTGACAACATCCCGCCATTATGTACGGTCCTGGCCTGTCTGTGTCTCACATAGACCATTGACAACATCCCGCCATTATGTACGGTCCTGGCCTGTCTGTGTCTCACATAGACCATTGACAACATCCCGCCATTATGTACGGTCCTAGCCTGTCTGCCTCTCACATAGACCATTGACTACATCCCGCCATTATGTACGGTCCTGGCCTGTCTGTGTCTCACATAGACCATTGACAACATCCCGCCATTATGTACGGTCCTGGCCTGTCTGTGTCTCACATAGACCATTGACAAAATCCCGCCATTATGTACGGTCCTGTCCTGTCTGCCTCTCACATAGACCATTGACAACATCCCGCCATTATGTACGGTCCTGGCCGGTCTGCCTCTCACATAGACCATTGACAACATCCCGCCATTATGTACGGTCCTGGCCTGTCTGCCTCTCACATAGACCATTGACAACATCCCGCCATTATGTGCGGTCCTGGCCTGTCTGCCTCTCACATAGACCATTGACAACATCCCGCCATTATGTACGGTCCTGGCCTGTCTGTGTCTCACATAGACCATTGACAACATCCCGCCATTATGTACGGTCCTGGCCTGTCTGTGTCTCACATAGACCATTGACAACATCCCGCCATTATGTACGGTCCTGGCCTGTCTGTGTCTCAAATAGACCATTGACAACATCCCGCCATTATGTACGGTCCTGGCCTGTCTGTGTCTCACATAGACCATTGACAACATCCCGCCATTATGTACGGTCCTGGCCTGTCTGCCTCTCACATAGACCATTGACAACATCCCGCCATTATGTGCGGTCCTGGCCTGTCTGCCTCTCACATAGACCATTGACAACATCCCGCCATTATGTACGGTCCAGGCCTGTCTGCCTCTCACATAGACCATTGACAACATCCCGCCATTATGTACGGTCCTGGCCTGTCTGTGTCTCACATAGACCATTGACAACATCCCGCCATTATGTACGGTCCTGGCCTGTCTGTGTCTCACATAGACCATTGACAACATCCCGCCATTATGTACGGTCCTGGCCTGTCTGTGTCTCAAATAGACCATTGACAACATCCCGCCATTATGTATGGTCCTAGCCTGTCTGCCTCTCACATAGACCATTGACATCATCCCGCCATTATGTACGGTCCAGGCCTGTCTGCCTCTCACATAGACCATTGACAACATCCCGCCATTATGTACGGTCCTGGCCTATCTGTGTCTCACATAGACCATTGACAACATCCCGCCATTATGTACGGTCCTAGCCTGTCTGCCTCTCACATAGACCATTGACAACATCCCGCCATTATTTACGGTCCTGACCTGTCTGTGTCTCACATAGACCATTGACAACATCCCGCCATTATGTACGGTCCTGGCCTGTCTGTGTCTCACATAGACCATTGACAAAATCCCGCCATTATGTACGGTCCTGGCCTGTCTGCCTCTCACATAGACCATTGACAACATCCCGCCATTATGTACGGTCCTGGCCTGTCTGCCTCTCACATAGAACATTGACAACATCCCGCCATTATGTACGGTCCTGGCCTGTCTGCCTCTCACATAGACCATTGACAACATCCCGCCATTATGTGCGGTCCTGGCCTGTCTGCCTCTCACATAGACCATTGACAACATCCCGCCATTATGTACGGTCCTGGCCTGTCTGTGTCTCACATAGACCATTGACAACATCCCGCCATTATGTACGGTCCTGGCCTGTCTGTGTCTCACATAGACCATTGACAACTTCCCGCCATTATGTACGGTCCTGGCCTGTCTGTGTCTCAAATAGACCATTGACAACATCCCGCCATTATGTATGGTCCTAGCCTGTCTGCCTCTCACATAGACCATTGACATCATCCCGCCATTATGTACGGTCCAGGCCTGTCTGTGTCTCACATAGACCATTGACAACATCCCGCCATTATGTACGGTCCTGGCCTGCCTGCCTCTCACATAGACTATTGACAACATCCCGCCATTATGTACGGTCCTGGCCTGTCTGTGTCTCACATAGACCATTGACAACATCCCACCATTATGTACGGTCCTGGCCTGTCTGTGTCTCACATAGACCATTGACAACATCCCGCCATTATGTACGGTCCTGGCCTGTCTGTGTCTCACATAGACCATTGACAACATCCCGCCATTATGTACGGTCCTGGCCTGTCTGTGTCTCACATAGACCATTGACAACATCCCGCCATTATGTACGGTCCTGGTCTGTCTGCCTCTCACATAGACCATTGACAACATCCCGCCATTATGTGCGGTCCTGGCCTGTCTGCCTCTCACATAGACCATTGACAACATCCCGCCATTATGTACGGTCCAGGCCTGTCTGCCTCTCACATAGACCATTGACAACATCCCGCCATTATGTACGGTCCTGGCCTGTCTGTGTCTCACATAGACCATTGACAACATCCCGCCATTATGTACGGTCCTGGCCTGTCTGTGTCTCACATAGACCATTGACAACATCCCGCCATTATGTACGGTCCTGGCCTGTCTGTGTCTCAAATAGACCATTGACAACATCCCGCCATTATGTATGGTCCTAGCCTGTCTGCCTCTCACATAGACCATTGACATC
The DNA here is from genome assembly GCA_036924085.1 of Ariolimax columbianus. Lineage (NCBI taxonomy): Eukaryota > Metazoa > Mollusca > Gastropoda > Stylommatophora > Arionidae > Ariolimax > Ariolimax columbianus. The sequence continues at coordinate 92,974,510 of JAVGWX010000009.1, forward strand.
TTCCCGCCATTATGTACGGTCCAGGCCTGTCTGTGTCTCACATAGACCATTGACAACATCCCGCCATTATGTACGGTCCTGGCCTGCCTGCCTCTCACATAGACCATTGACAACATCCCGCCATTATGTACGGTCCTGGCCTGTCTGTGTCTCACATAGACCATTGACAACATCCCGCCATTATGTACGGTCCTGGCCTGTCTGCCTCTCACATAGACCATTGACAACATCCCGCCATTATGTGCGGTCCTGGCCTGTCTGCCTCTCACATAGACCATTGACAACATCCCGCCATTATGTACGGTCCTGGCCTGTCTGTGTCTCACATAGACCATTGACAACATCCCGCCATTATGTACGGTCCAGGCCTGTCTGTGTCTCACATACACCATTGACTACATCCCGCCATTATGTACGGTCCTGGCCTGTCTGCCTCTCACATAGACCATTGACTACATCCCGCCATTATGTACGGTCCTGGCCTGTCTGTGTCTCACATAGACCATTGACAACAATCCGCCATTATGTACGGTCCTGGCCTGTCTGTGTCTCACATAGACCATTGACAACATCCCGCCATTATGTACGGTCCAGGCCTGTCTGTGTCTCACATAGACCATTGACAACATCCCGCCATTATGTACGGTCCTGGCCTGCCTGCCTCTCACATAGACCATTGACAACATCCCGCCATTATGTACGGTCCTGGCCTGTCTGCCTCTCACATAGACCATTGACAACATCCCGCCATTATGTACGGTCCTGGCCTGTCTGCCTCTCACATAGACCATTGACAACATCCCGCCATTATGTACGGTCCTGGCCTGTCTGCCTCTCACATAGACCATTGACAACCTCCCGCCATTATGTGCGGTCCTGGCCTGTCTGCCTCTCACATAGACCATTGACAACAGCCCGCCATTATGTACGGTCCAGGCCTGTCTGCCTCTCACATAGACCATTGACAACATCCCGCCATTATGTACGGTCCTGGCCTGTCTGTGTCTCACATAGACCATTGACAACATCCCGCCATTATGTACGGTCCTGGCCTGTCTGTGTCTCACATAGACCATTGACAACATCCCGCCATTATGTACGGTCCTGGCCTGTCTGTGTCTCAAATAGACCATTGACAACATCCCGCCATTATGTACGGTCCTGGCCTGCCTGCCTCTCACATATACCATTGACAACATCCCGCCATTATGTACGGTCCTGGCCTGTCTGTGTCTCACATAGACCATTGACAACATCCCACCATTATGTACGGTTCTGGCCTGTCTGTGTCTCACATAGACCATTGACAACATCCCGCCATTATGTACGGTCCTGGCCTGTCTGTGTCTCACATAGACCATTGACAACATCCCGCCATTATGTACGGTCCTGGCCTGTCTGTGTCTCACATAGACCATTGACAACATCCCGCCATTATGTACGGTCCTAGCCTGTCTGCCTCTCACATAGACCATTGACTACATCCCGCCATTATGTACGGTCCTGGCCTGTCTGTGTCTCACATAGACCATTGACAACATCCCGCCATTATGTACGGTCCTGGCCTATCTGCCTCTCACATAGACCATTGACAACATCCCGCCATTATTTACGGTCCTGACCTGTCTGTGTCTCACATAGACCATTGACAACATCCCGCCATTATGTACGGTCCTGGCCTGTCTGTGTCTCACATAGACCATTGACAAAATCCCGCCATTATGTACGGTCCTGGCCTGTCTGCCTCTCACATAGACCATTGACAACATCCCGCCATTATGTACGGTCCTGGCCTGTCTGCCTCTCACATAGACCATTGACAACATCCCGCCATTATGTACGGTCCTAGCCTGTCTGCCTCTCACATAGAACATTGACAACATCCCGCCATTATGTACGGTCCTGGCCTGTCTGCCTCTCACATAGACCATTGACAACATCCCGCCATTATGTACGGTCCTGGCCTGTCTGCCTCTCACATAGACCATTGACAACATCCCGCCATTATGTACGGTCCTGGCCTGTCTGCCTCTCACATAGACCATTGACAACATCCCGCCATTATGTGCGGTCCTGGCCTGTCTGCCTCTCACATAGACCATTGACAACATCTCGCCATTATGTACGGTCCTGGCCTGTCTGTGTCTCACATAGACCATTGACAACATCCCGCCATTATGTACGGTCCTGGCCTGTCTGTGTCTCACATAGACCATTGACAACTTCCCGCCATTATGTACGGTCCTGGCCTGTCTGTGTCTCAAATAGACCATTGACAACATTCCGCCATTATGTATGGTCCTAGCCTGTCTGCCTCTCACATAGACCATTGACATCATCCCGCCATTATGTACGGTCCAGGCCTGTCTGTGTCTCACATAGACCATTGACAACATCCCGCCATTATGTACGGTCCTGGCCTGCCTGCCTCTCACATAGACTATTGACAACATCCCGCCTTTATGTAGGGTCCTGGCCTGTCTGTGTCTCACATAGACCATTGACAACATCCCACCATTATGTACGGTCCTGGCCTGTCTGTGTCTCACATAGACCATTGACAACATCCCGCCATTATGTACGGTCCTGGCCTGTCTGTGTCTCACATAGACCATTGACAACATCCCGCCATTATGTACGGTCCTGGCCTGTCTGTGTCTCACATAGACCATTGACAACATCCCGCCATTATGTACGGTCCTGGTCTGTCTGCCTCTCACATAGACCATTGACAACATCCCGCCATTATGTGCGGTCCTGGCCTGTCTGCCTCTCACATAGACCATTGACAACATCCCGCCATTATGTACGGTCCAGGCCTGTCTGCCTCTCACATAGACCATTGACAACATCCCGCCATTATGTACGGTCCTGGCCTGTCTGTGTCTCACATAGACCATTGACAACATCCCGCCATTATGTACGGTCCTGGCCTGTCTGTGTCTCACATAGACCATTGACAACATCCCGCCATTATGTACGGTCCTGGCCTGTCTGTGTCTCAAATAGACCATTGACAACATCCCGCCATTATGTATGGTCCTAGCCTGTCTGCCTCTCACATAGACCATTGACATCATCCCGCCATTATGTACGGTCCAGGCCTGTCTGTGTCTCACATAGACCATTGACAACATCCCGCCATTATGTACGGTCCTGGCCTGCCTGCCTCTCACATAGACCATTGACAACATCCCGCCATTATGTACGGTCCTGGCCTGTCTGTGTCTCACATAGACCATTGACAACATCCCGCCATTATGTACGGTCCTGGCCTGTCTGCCTCTCACATAGACCATTGACAACATCCCGCCATTATGTGCGGTCCTGGCCTGTCTGCCTCTCACATAGACCATTGACAACATCCCGCCATTATGTACGGTCCTGGCCTGTCTGTGTCTCACATAGACCATTGACAACATCCCGCCATTATGTACGGTCCAGGCCTGTCTGTGTCTCACATACACCATTGACTACATCCCGCCATTATGTACGGTCCTGGCCTGTCTGTGTCTCACATAGACCATTGACAACACTCTGCCATTATGTACGGTCCTGGCCTGTCTGTGTCTCACATAGACCATTGACAACATCCCGCCATTATGTACGGTCCTGGCCTGTCTGTGTCTCAAATAGACCATTGACAACATCCCGCCATTATGTATGGTCCTAGCCTGTCTGCCTCTCACATAGACCATTGACATCATCCCGTCATTATGTACGGTCCAGGCCTGTCTGTGTCTCACATAGACCATTGACAACATCCCGCCATTAGGTACAGTCCTGGCCTGCCTGCCTCTCACATAGACCATTGACAACATCCCGCCATTATGTGCGGTCCTGGCCTGTCTGCCTCTCACATAGACCATTGACAACATCCCGCCATTATGTACGGTCCAGGCCTGTCTGCCTCTCACATAGACCATTGACAACATCCCGCCATTATGTACGGTCCAGGCCTGTCTGCCTCTCACATAGACCATTGACAACATCCCGCCATTATGTACGGTCCTGGCCTGTCTGTGTCTCACATAGACCATTGACAACATCCCGCCATTATGTACGGTCCTTACCTGTCTGCCTCTCACATAGACCATTGACAACATCCCGCCATTATGTACGGTCCTGGCCTGTCTACCTCTCACATAGACCATTGACAACATCCCGCCATTATGTACGGTCCTGGCCTGTCTGCCTCTCACATAGACCATTGACAACATCCCGCCATTATGTACGGTCCTGGCCTGTCTGCCTCTCACATAGACCATTGACAACATCCCGCCATGATGTACGGTCCTGGCCTGTCTTCCTCTCACATAGACCATTGACAACATCCCGCCATTATGTACGGTCCTGGCCTGTCTGCCTCTCACATAGACCATTGACAACATCCCGCCATTATGTACGGTCCAGGCCTGTCTGCCTCTCACATAGACCATTGACAACATCCCGCCATTTTGTACGGTCCAGGCCTGTCTGCCTCTCACATAGACCATTGACAACATCCCGCCATTATGTACGGTCCAGGCCTGTCTGCCTCTCACATAGACCATTGACAACATCCCGCCATTATGTACGGTCCTGGCCTGTCTGTGTCTCACATAGACCATTGACAACATCCCGCCATTATGTACGGTCCTGGCCTGTCTGTGTCTCACATCGACCATTGACAACATCCCGCCATTATGTACTGTCCTGGCCTGTCTGTGTCTCACATAGACCATTGACAACATCCCACCATTATGTACGGTCCTGGCCTGTCTGTGTCTCACATAGACCACTGACAACATCCCGCCATTATGTACGGTCCTGGCCTGTCTGTGTCTCACATAGACCATTGACAACATCCCGCCATTATGTACGGTCCTGGCCTGTCTGTGTCTCACATAGACCATTGACAACATCCCGCCATTATGTACGGTCCTAGCCTGTCTGCCTCTCACATAGACCATTGACTACATCCCGCCATTATGTACGGTCCTGGCCTGTCTGTGTCTCACATAGACCATTGACAACATCCCGCCATTATGTACGGTCCTGGCCTGTCTGTGTCTCACATAGACCATTGACAACATCCCGCCATTATGTACGGTCCAGGCCTGTCTGCCTCTCACATAGACCATTGACAACATCCCGCCATTATGTACGGTCCTGGCCTGTCTGCCTCTCACATAGACCATTGACAACATCCCGCCATTATGTACGGTCCTGGCCTGTCTGCCTCTCACATAGACCATTGACAACATCCCGCCATTATGTACGGTCCTGATTTTAATCTCATTTTCACATTTTCTTTTCCGTGTATTTGAGGCTCTACCTCTCTACCTCTCTACCTCTCTACCTCTCAACCTCTCTACCTCTTTACCTCTCTACCTCTCTACCTCTCTTTCTTCCAGGATTACGCGTAAAAGCGTGTTTCAAGGCACTCGTATCTCTAAGCGATGGATGTAAACGGTGGACGATCGAATCCCGCAAGTTCCAAGCTACCTCTTGTCTCACTCGAGGTGGCACGAGTGTCCACATCCTGAGTTATCTTCAATCATCTCGACCTATCACTTGCCACAGCTCCAGGGTAGCTCGAGACCAGAGAGTGAGGTTGATGACCAGCGCAGCTCACCCTCACTATCATCCAAATACAGAGCAACTTACATCAAGACAAAACGTCTGTTGATGGACAACTAACTGCTCGTGTAACAATGTTAGACGGTGTCTTCCTCGATGAGCAACTAACTGCTCGTGTAACAATGTTGGACGGTGTCTTGCTCGTCCTGCGTCCCATCCAGCTCTATTTTCGCCCATAATTTGTTGCTTTAGTGGCTGTTGTTGACTCCTTTGCCGTAGGTCTTCGTTCCTCACCCTGTTCCTTATTCCCAGTGTCCTTTACAGGCATCTGTTACTGAAGGTCTGGAGTTTGTGCTGGATGACCTTGGTTATTGCTTCATACACCGACTTGAGACTGGCCTGGAATGTTCTTTGGTGAGAATCTTGATCTCTCTGGATCTCCATATGTTGTGTAGTGTCAGGAATGCTCCTCTTACCTTTCTGATCCTTACGCCTGCACCTCCTGATTTGTCTATTGTGCTGCCTAAATAGGTAAAGGTACCCACTTCCTCCAACGGCTCGCCCTCCAACATGATTGGTTCTTCGCTGAGTGTTGAGTTTAAGGAGCTTGGTTTTCTTCATGTTGATATTTAGTCCAAGTTTGGAAAAGTGTTCTTTCACCCTATAAAGTTTCTCTTGGCCTTGGATTTGACTGTGTGACAAAAGTACCAGATCATCTGCGTAGTCTAGGTCCACCAATTGTGACCGTAGTGTCCACTGAATACCAGTTTTTATCCTTCTACTTGTGTCTTCATTATCCAATGTATAGCCAACAAGAACAGGCCTCCTCGTCTCACCCCTGCTTGCACCCCGAAGATGTCAGTCAGTACTCCTTCATGTACTACTCTACCGTGTCTTTGTACACACAAGTGTTTGTGTGAGATATATGTACTTCTCTGGTATCTCATAGTGTCTCAACAGTTGCCATAGAGTATTTCGATCCATACTGTCAAACGTCATCTGTGCATGATCTTCCCTGACGAAATCCTGCATGTTGCTTTCTGAGCTGTCTACTTCCGCCTTGAATCTGCACAAGACGATCCTGTTGAATATCTTGCTTGGCACTGGCAGCGATGTCATGTCCTGTATAATCACTGCCCATCGTTTATATTGCTTCCTCGATATCTTGCCATCTCTATCTTTGATTGATTTGTCGGTGTATAACTATTTGCCGTCTTCTTTGCTAATATTTCTCTCTCTTCCACCTGTGCCGACTTGTCAATATATTTCCTCTAATTGTTCCTTATACATGCCTTGACCGCTTGTCTCTAATAGAATAATTACTCCGTGCATCTGCTTAGATGGCTAGGGTTCCGCAAGTATGATTTGTCGATTACTTCTGTTCTTATTTTTATGTAATGTCTGTTGTGATCTATTATTTAAGTTGGGTTCTCTTGAATCCTAAAGTTTCTTCATATGTCTTATTCCACATCTCTTTAGCCTGGTCCTATTACACTTCGTCCTCACATATCGCTAGCAGCCCACATATCGCTAGCAGCCCACCTCGTCCTCACATATCGCTAGCAGCCCACCTCGTCCTCATATCGCTAGCAGCCCACCTCGTCCACACATAGCGCTAGCAGCCCTTGGTATCTGTTACATGCTGAGCCACATCGTCTGGTCTTCTCAGAGGTGTACACTACACCTCGACCACAGTGCGACCTCTACTGGCCATTTTTTAGTTTGAGCTGCAAGATTGTCATCTTCATGTTGCCGTCTGACGGAGACGCTTCTGGAAGCTTTCACGTCACCTGACCTAGCTGCTGGGATCATTGTGACAGACCCCCTAACCATTTCAAGGTCACGGACTCGAGTAAAAGTTTGTGCTCTGACAGCTCCAACGTTTTATTGTCATCTCTATGTGCTCTGTGTGGAGCATAAAGTCAACCTTGCAGCAGACGTCTTGCAGGAAGACTGTACCTAATCACTGCAAGTACTTCTCGATTTGGTTGGTTGTCTAGCTCGTGAATCAGTCCTACGATACGACTGGGCCATGTCCGGTGGTTCTATGGTAGACGGCTATGTCCGGTGGTTCTATGGTAGACGGCCATGTCCGATGGCTCTATGGTAGACGGCTCGGTAATGTCCGGTGGTTCTATGGTAGACGGCTATGTCCGGTGGTTCTATGGTAGACGGGCATGTCCGGTGGCTCTATGGTAGACGGCTCGGCCATGTCCGGTGGTTCTATGGTAGACGGGCATGTCCGGTGGTTCTATGGTAGACGGCCATGTCCGGTGGCTCTATGGTAGACGGCTCGGCCATGTCCGGTGGTTCTATGGTAGACGGGCATGTCCGGTGGCTCTATGGTAGACGGGCATGTCCGGTGGCTCTATGGTAAACGGCTCGGCCATGTCCGGTGGTTCTATGGTAGACGGCCATGTCCGGTGGCTCTATGGTAGACGGGCATGTCCGGTGGCTCTATGGTAGACGGCTCGGCCATGTCCGGTGGTTCTATTTTTAGACGGGCATGTCCGGTGGTTCTATGGTAGACGGCCATGTCCGGTGGTTCTATGGTAGACGGGCATGTCCGGTTGCTCTATGGTAGACGGGCATGTCCGGTGCATCTCTATGGTAGACGGGCATGTCCGGTGCATCTCTGTGGTAGACGGCTATGTCCGGTGCATCTCTGTGGTAGACGGCCATGTCCGGTGCATCTCTATGGTAGACGAATGTCCTCACCTGCTTTCATATCGATACTTGTGTCATGGCCTGGTATTGTTTAACTGCGCGTTCTTGATTGGTGTGTAGGCTCGTGTGGATTGTGTGTAGGCTCGTGTGGATTGTGTGTAGGCTCGTGTGGATTGTGTGTAGGCTCGTGTGGATTGTGTGTAGGCTCGTGTGGATTGTGTGTAACCTCGTGTGGATTGTGTGTAGGCTCGTGTGGATTGTGTGTAACCTCGTGTGGATTGTGTGCAAGCTCGTGTGGATTGTGTGTAGGCTCGTGTGGATTGGATGTAGGCTCGTGTGGATTGTGTGTAACCTCGTGTGGATTGTGTGCAAGCTCGTGTGGATTGTGTGTAGGCTCGTGTGGATTGTGTGTAGGCTCGTGTGGATTGTGTGTAGGCTCATGTGGATTGTGTGTAGGCTCGTGTGGATTGTGTGTAGGCTCATGTGGATTGTGTGTAGGCTCGTGTGGATTGTGTGTAGGCCCATTTGGTGATGTTTCCACTAGTCTCCTGATGTGATCGTGTCTGATCATGAAACTGGTTGTATACAGACTGTCGAGTCTTCTAAAACAGAATAAATACGTTGAGTAAGGTATGTCTCTTCTTGTTTGACGCAATATTTCTTGCAGGCATTTCATTTCTGTTGTTACGATTTGTCGTTTTAATTTGATGTTATTGTCCAGTTTTCACATTGACAACATACAACGTTGGGAGGACAATCATGTTGTATAAAGTTTTTGTGCTAGTTTCTGTCATTTGCTTGCAATTAGGTCTAGTTAACTGTCTAATCATCTGATTTACCTTACTGCATCTTTGTTGGATTTCCGCAGTCATTCTCATGTCCCTTATTAGTGCTCTCTATGTGAAATCATTCTCCTGTCTCCTTATTAGTGCTGTCTATGTGAAATCATTCTCCTGTCTCCTTATTAGTGCTCTCTATGTGAAATCATTCTCCTGTCTCCTTATTAGTGCTCTCTATGTGAAATCATTCTCCTGTCTCCTTATTAGTGCTCTCTATGTGAAATCATTCTCCTGTCTCCTTATTAGTGCTCTCTATGTGAAATCATTCTCCTGTCTCCTTATTAGTGCTCTCTATGTGAAATCATTCTCATGTCCCTTATTAGTGCTCTCTATGTGAAATCATTCTCCTGTCTCCTTATTAGTGCTCTCTATGTGAAATCATTCTCCTGTCTCCTTATTAGTGCTGTCTATGTGAAATCATTCTCCTGTCTCCTTATTAGTGCTCTCTATGTGAAATCATTCTCCTGTCTCCTTATTAGTGCTCTCTATGTGAAATCATTCTCCTGTCTCCTTATTAGTGCTCTCTATGTGAAATCATTCTCCTGTCTCCTTATTAGTGCTCTCTATGTGAAATCATTCTCATGTCTCCTTATTAGTGCTCTCTATGTGAAATCATTATCATGTCTCCTTATTAGTGCTCTCTATGTGAAATCATTCTCCTGTCTCCTTATTAGTGCTCTCTATGTGAAAGCATTCTCATGTCCCTTATTAGTGCTCTCTATGTGAAATCTTCTCATGTCCCTTATTAGTGCTCTCTATGTATGTGAAATCATTCTCCTGTCTCCTTATTAGTGCTCTCTATGTGAAATCATTCTCCTGTCTCCTTATTAGTGCTCTCTATGTGAAATCATTCTCCTGTCTCCTTATTAGTGCTCTCTATGTGAAATCATTCTCCTGTCTCCTTATTAGTGCTCTCTATGTGAAATCATTCTCATGTCTCCTTATTAGTGCTCTCTATGTGAAATCATTCTCCTGTCTCCTTATTAGTGCTCTCTATGTGAAATCATTCTCCTGTCTCCTTATTAGTGCTCTCTATGTGAAATCATTCTCCTGTCTCCTTATTAGTGCTCTCTATGTGAAATCATTCTCCTGTCTCCTTATTAGTGATCTCTATGTGAAATCATTCTCCTGTCTCCTTATTAGTGCTCTCTATGTGAAATCATTCTCCTGTCTCCTTATTAGTGCTCTCTATGTGAAATCATTCTCCTGTCTCCTTATTAGTGCTCTCTATGTGAAATCATTCTCCTGTCTCCTTATTAGTGCTCTCTATGTGAAATCATTCTCCTGTCTCCTTATTAGTGCTCTCTATGTGAAATCATTCTCATGTCCCTTATTAGTGCTCTCTATGTGAAATCATTCTCATGTCCCTTATTAGTGCTCTCTATGTATGTGAAATCATTCTCCTGTCTCCTTATTAGTGCTCTCTATGTGAAATCATTCTCCTGTCTCCTTATTAGTGCTCTCTATGTGAAATCATTCTCCTGTCTCCTTATTAGTGCTCTCTATGTGAAATCATTCTCCTGTCTCCTTATTAGTGCTCTCTGTGTAAAATCATTCTCCTGTCTCCTTATTAGTGCTCTCTATGTGAAATCATTCTCCTGTCTCCTTATTAGTGCTCTCTATGTGAAATCATTCTCCTGTCTCCTTATTAGTGCTCTCTATGTGAAATCATTCTCCTGTCTCCTTATTAGTGCTCTCTATGTGAAATCATTCTCCTGTCTCCTTATTAGTGCTCTCTATGTGAAATCATTCTCCTGTCTCCTTATTAGTGCTCTCTATGTGAAATCATTCTCATGTCTACTTATTAGTGCTCTCTATGTGAAATCATTCACCTGTCTCCTTATTAGTGCTCTCTATGTGAAATCATTCTCCTGTCTCATTATTAGTGCTCTCTATGTGAAATCATTCTCCTGTCTCCTTATTAGTGCTCTCTATGTGAAATCATTCTCCTGTCTCCTTATTAGTGCTCTCTATGTGAAATCATTCTCCTGTCTCCTTATTAGTGCTCTCTATGTGAAATCATTCTCATGTCCCTTATTAGTGCTCTCTATGTGAAATCATTCTCCTGTCTCCTTATTAGTGCTCTCTATGTGAAATCATTCTCCTGTCTCCTTATTAGTGCTCTCTATGTGAAATCATTCTCCTGTCTCCTTATTAGTGATCTCTATGTGAAATCATTCTCCTGTCTCCTTATTAGTGCTCTCTATGTGAAATCATTCTCCTGTCTCCTTATTAGTGCTCTCTATGTGAAATCATTCTCCTGTCTCCTTATTAGTGCTCTCTATGTGAAATCATTCTCCTGTCTCCTTATTAGTGATCTCTATGTGAAATCATTCTCCTGTATGATTTACTGTTTCTCCAGGAAGATATTGGTTTGTCCCTGCTTGTCTACATGTTTTCATGACCTCAGTTGTTTGTCCACGTTGATGATGATGTATTTAGTTTGTCATTATGTTGCTGCAATTGTATTTCAACAAAAAGTTGGTTTAAGAATTGGTGAATGGACGCAGGTTATAGAAGAACTATAGCATAGACTACCTGGTGAGCTGCACTCGTGTGAAGAATGGGAGTGCCCGGCTGACAAATTGGCCATATACAGATGACAATGTCTGTGAATGTGGAACCCGCTCAGCCCACCTCCTTGACTGTCCCAGAAAGTGGGTCGACCCAACATCCACCACCCAACCTCGAACATTCACCACCAAACACCCAGCACACCTCCTTAACTGACCTAGAATGTGGGTCGACCCAACACCCAGCCCACCTCCTTAACTGACCCAGAATGTGGGTCGATCCAACACCCGGCCCACCTCCTCCAGTTCAAAGCTGGACATTAACCAGCCGTGTGGGATGTCAGTACTAATGTATGTAGGCCCAAACCTGGCCTCTGCCGAAGAAGGACAGCTCAAACCTCGAGCCCGTCCACATGCCCAATCAGTGGCCTGGTCTTGGCATCCGTTGGTTTAATCTCGTATGGAATGCGAGGTCTCTACTATGACTAACCTCCTAACTGTGTCAGAAGTCCTGGACCTTCGCCGCCTTTCCCTGTTTGGACATGTCCGACTGGATGAGGAAGTTCCAGCTCACAAGAGCCTTCTCAAGACAGTTCAAAGTGCTAAGGGTATCCAACCAGCTGGCTGGAAGATCGGGAGAAGCCGTCCTCGAAACACCTGGCTTCAACGAATTACAACCCCCCACCCCCACCCACCCCACCCCGCCCCCAAACCCCAGCTAAAGACCAGATCTGGCAGAGCCCAGTTTGGATCGGTCATGGTGACGTTCGAAAGACGGAACGGGCCTCAAATGCCTAGGCGAACATTTTTATTATTATGAACATTTTCTTCCATGTGTCACCAACTTTATCGTCTGATCGTGATCTCAGAATTGTGTCTGACTTCTCAAACTTGATATTAACAAGTCCATGTTTAGGGCTATCCTCTGAATGTGTTTTAAGACCAAGTCTAAGTTTAGGGCTCTCCTCTGAATGTGTTTTAAGACCAAGTCCAGGTTTCACATTCCCATCGATCTTACCCGTGCGCGTGAGATCTCATCTGGTCAAAGGACCTTTCCTTTTTTCAATGTTTTATAACCTGCTATCTGGGTGACTCTAAGGGCAAAAAATGGATCCAATGTCAACTGACGGATGTCCGCAGGGAGCTGGCACCAACATGGAACATGGCTAGTAAATATCACTTAACTGGGCCAGGACAAACATGGTCCGGTGGGATCAGGCGACTCACATTTCTCTCCTGCCGTCTCAGAGAGACCCATGCCTAATCTACTCTCTCTCCGATCCATTTCTCTCACCTGAATCCAAAGATGGTTAACCCTGAGGTCATGTGACCCAGGTCGTAGAGGGCTTTTTACAAACGATTCTCCTGTTCCGGTCACAGTTTCTCTTGACTATTTCTAATTAGGTCAAATATGTCTGCCAGTTCTTCGCTAAACGTAACACATATCCACGAACGGAAAACATATCAAACAACGGAACCAATATCCACGAACAGAAAACATATCCAACAACGGAATCAATATCCACGAACGGAACACATATCCACGAACGGACCAAATGCCATGGATGTAAACAAGTGCCATAACTCAGGAATAGTGAAGAAATATGGAGCTATTCCACACCTTCAGCGACAACAGTACGTCACCAGAAAGATCTGTGTAGCCACACCCCTACCCCCAGCCGCTCGCCAGATCATGAACAGGTCGTTACAAAAAGGGTATGTGTAGCTAACGTCCCCCCCACCCCATCTGTGTATTACCTCGCCCCGCACCCCATCTGTTTAGCTCCCTCGCCCACCTCCCCATCTGTGTAGCTACCTCGTCCCCCCACCCCATCTGTGTAGTTAATCTGTGAAGCTACCTTCCCATGTGCGTAGCTATATCGCCCCCCCCCCACCCCATTTGTGTAGCTACATCCCCATGTGTGTAGCGAACTCGCCCCTAACCCCATAAGTGTAGCTACCTCGCCGACCTCGCATATGGGTAACTACGCCCCCCCCCAAATCTATGTAACAACCCCAAATGTCTGTAGCTACCCCCCCCCCCCCACCTTCCATATGTGTAGCTACACGCCTTCCCCCATCTGTGTAGCTCCCCCCTCCCACAATCTGTGTAACTATCCCCCCGCCACCAAATATGTGTAGCTACCCCCCCCCCATCTGTGTAGCTATCCCGTCCCCATCTGCGTAGCTACCCCCTCCCTATATGTGTAGCTACCTCGCCTAACTCCATCTGTGTAGCTACCTCCCCCCACCCATTCTGTGTAGCTACCTCGCCCCAACCCATTTATGTAGCTTCTTCGCCCACACCCCCCCCTCCACCCCATCTGTGTAGCTACCTCACCATCCCCCCATCTGTGTAGCTACCTCGTCCTCCACGCATCTGTGTAGCTACCTCGCCTCGCCCCCATCTGTGTAGCTACCTCGCCCTGCCCCCATCTGTGTAGCTACCTTGCCACACCCCCATCTGTGTAGCTACCTCGCCCCCCCCCCAACTGTGTAGCTACCTCGCCCCACCCCATCGGTGTAGCTTCCTCGCCCCACCCCATCTGTGTAGCTACCTCGCCCCACCCCGTCTGTATAGCTACCTCGCCCCACCCAATCTGTGTAGCTACCTCGCCCCACCCCATCTGTGTAGCTACTTCGTACCACCCCATCTGTGTAGCTACCTCGCCCCCCCCCCACCTGTGTAGCTACCTCGCCCCACCCCATCTGTGTAGCTACCTCTCCCCCCCCACCTGTGTTGCTACCTCGCCCTCCCCATCTGTGTAGCTACCTCGCCCCCACCCCCAAAAATCCCATCTGTGTCGCTACCCTCCCCACCTGTGTCGCAATCTCACCGCCCCCCACCTGTGCAGCTACCTCGCCCCTACCCCATCAGTGTAGCTACCTCGCCCCCCGCCCCACACCCCCATCTGTGTAGCTACCTCGCCCCCACCCCACCTATGTAGCTACCTCGCCCCCCCCCCATCTGTGTAGCTACCCTACCCCCCTCCTCGTCTGTGTAAAGCCACCCCCCTCCCCTTGCGGTAGATCGTGACCAGGTCACTACCATGTAACCTTTTCTCTTTCTCTCTCTGGAGTCCATGATGAAAACGTCGTTGTCGCTTAGTTTACAGCGAGGCTGTGATATCTGCGCCTTTCGGCCAGACACACTCAGTTCCATTGGTCACGGAATATTTGGAGCCGGCATGTACTTCCCTTTTCCATTTCTATTGTCTTAACCAGACTGAACGAGTGCAGCCTTCTTCATGGGCCGCCACTTGGAGGTAGAATATGGTGTTGGTCAGTTATGAGTCTGTGACTTTGACACACACGGCCAGCTACGGTTGTGAGTCTCGGCCTTCTGATGGGTCATTCACTGCAGCATAGACCGATCAGAGGACGTGAGAACTGTTGTCATCTGACAGACCGGATATGACATCTCTTAAATTAATGTAGATACCAGGCACTCACGTGTAGAATGACAGAAGGTCAAGGACAAAGAGCCACATCAGACAGATCCCATCACCAACAATGTGGGACACGAGTGGCACGTGGGAAATGTCAAGGGCGACATTCTCCCACAACATTTTTTTAAGCATCCTTCCCGTTTTTATCCATCCCCCCTCCCCCCATTCATTGCGCCCCTCCTCCCCCGATCTGTGTGCACATTCCCCCCCGCCCCCCTCCGTACCGTACTCCTCCCCCTCCCTGTCTGCAGACCTCCCCTTCTGGTCTGTTGACTTCCCCCCCCCCCTTTTCCCAGTTTGGGGACCTCCTCTACTGAAAAAAACACACCTTTGGTTTGTGCGCGTGTGCTCTGGTCCATGGCTGAGACTGGCCTGGACAGACCAGTCCTGTTTTCATTAAGTGTGTCACTGGACAGACCAGGTTCTGGTCAAAGTTTGACTATGTCTTACCGTGTCTCATCTACCTGTCTGACTGTGTCTCATCTACCTGTCTCACTGTGTCTCATCTACCTGTCGCACTGTCTCATCTACCTCCTGACTCACTGTGTCTCATCTACATGTCTCACTGTATCTCATCTAGCAGCCTGTATCTCATCTACCTGTCTCACTGTGTCTCATCTACCTGTCTCACTGTGTCTCATCTACCTGTCTGACTGTCTCATCTACCTATTTCACTGTGTCTCATCTAGCTGTCTGTTTCTCATCTACCTGTCTCACTGTGTCTCATCTACCTGTCTCACCGTGTCTCATCTACCTATTTCACTGTGTCTCATCTACCTGTCTGACTGTGTCTCATCTACCTGTCTGACTGTGTCTCATCTACCTGTCTGACTGTGTCTCATCTACCTTCGCACTGTGTCTCATCTACCTGTCTCACTGTGTCTCTTCTACCTGTCTGACTGTGTCTCATCTACCTCCTGTCTCACTGTGTCTCATCTACCTGCCTGTGTCTCAGCTACCTGTCTAACTGTGTCTCATCTACCTGCCTGTGTCTCATCTACCTGTCTGACTGTGTCTCATCTACCTCCTGTCTCACTGTGTCTCATCTACCTGTCTGACTGTGTCTCATCTACCTGTCTGACTGTGTTTCATCTACCTGTCTGACTGTGTCTCATCTACCTGTCTCACTGTATCTCATCTACCTGTTTGACTGTCTCATCTACCTGTCTCACTGTATCTCATCTACCTGTTTGACTGTCTCATCTAGCTGTCTGTTTCTCATCTACCTGACTGACTGTGTCTCATCTACCTGTCTCACTGTATCTCATCTACCTGTCGCACTGTCTCATCTACCTCCTGTCTCACTGTGTCTCATCTACCTGTCTCACTGTATCTCATCTACCTGTCGCCCTATGTCTCATCTACCTGTCTGACTGTGTCTCATCTACCTGTCTCACTGTGTCTCATCTACCTGTCTCACTGTATCTCATCTACCTGTCGCACTGTCTCATCTACCTCCTGTCTCACTGTGTCTCATCTACCATCTATCTGTCTGTTTCTCATCTACCTGTCTCACTGTGTCTCATCTACCTGTCTGTTTCTCATCTACCTGTCTGACTGTCTCATCTACCTGTCTGTTTCTCATCTACCTGTCTGACTGTCTCATCTACCTGTCTGTTTCTCATCTACCTGTCTGACTGTCTCATCTAGCTGTCTGTTTCTCATCTACCTGTCTCACTGTGTCTCATCTACCTGTCTGACTGTCTCATCTACCTGCCTGTTTCTCATCTACCTGTCTCACTGTGTCTCATCTACCTGTCTCACTATATCTCATCTACCTGTCGCACTGTCTCATCTACCTCCTGTCTCACTGTATCTCATCTACCTGTCTGACTGTGTCTCATCTTCCTCCTGTCTCACTGTGTCTCATCTACCTGTCTCACTGTATCTCATCTACCTGTCGCCCTGTATCTCATCTACCTGTCTGACTGTGTCTCATCTACCTGTCTGACTGTGTCTCATCTACCTATCTGACTGTGTCTCATCTACCTGTCGCACTGTGTCTCATCTATCTGTCTGACTGTCTCATCTACCTGTCTGTTTCTCATCTACCTGTCTGTTTCTCATCTACCTGTCTGACTGTCTCATCTACCTGTCTGTTTCTCATCTACCTGTCTGACTGTCTCATCTACCTGTCTGTTTCTCATCTACCTGTCTGACTGTCTCATCTACCTGTCTGTTTCTCATCTACCTGTATCACTGTGTCTCATCTACCTGTCCGACTGTGTCTCATCTACCTGTCTCACTGTGTCTCATCTACCAGTCCGACTGTGTCTCATCTACCTGTCCGACTGTGTCTCATCTACCTGTCTCCCGGTGTCTCATCTACCTGTCCGACTGTGTCTCATCTACCCACTATCTGACTGTGTCTCATCTACCTGTCCCACGGTTTCTCATCTACGTGTCTCACGTAGTTGACAGCTTCGTAGACCTGTTCTAGAGCCGTGTCGATAGATAGGCGACCATGTCTCTCCACAACTTCTCATGCTAGATCTATGGATGGAATGTTGACTGTCCCAGTCTATCATTAACGTACCTGTCCGATATCTTCACGCAGACTGTCATTCTCTGCTTCTGTTTCTCTCTCTCTCTGTCTCTTTGTCACTCTATCTCTGTCTCTCTCTGTCTCTCTGTCTCTTTGTATCTCTCTCTGTCTCTCTCTCACTGTCTCTCTCTTTGTATCTCTCTCTGTTTCTCTCTGTCTCACTCTATCTCTTTGTATCTCTATTTGTATCTTTCTGTCTATTTCTCTCTGTCTCACTCTCTCACTCTTTCTCTGTCTCTCTCTCTCTGTCTCTCTCTTTGTTTCTCTCTCTTTCTTGCTCTGTCTCTCTATCTCTCTCATTGTCTCTCTCTATCTCTCTCTGTCTCGCTCTCTGTCTCTCACTGTCTCTCTCTCTATCTCGCTCTCTATCTCTCTATCTCTCTCTTTCTAGCTCTGTCTCTCTATGTCTCTCTTCTGTCTCTCTCTATCTCACCCTGCCTCTCTTTGTCTCTCTCTGCGTCTCTCGTTATCACTCTCAGTCTCACTCTCTGTCACTCTCTGTCTCTCTCTCTGTCTCTCTCATTGTATATCTCTTTGTATCTCTGTCTATGTCTCTATGTCTCACCCTCTCAATGTTTCTCTCTCCGTCTTTCTCTCTCTGCCTCTCTCTCTTTGTCTCTCTGTTTCTCTCTATGTCTCTCTCTCTGTCTCTCTCTGTGTGCCTCTCTCTCTTATTTATGGAGGTACTCGCTATTTTTTCATGGAGAGACAATCTCTTATTTATTTACGGACAATCTCTTATTTATGAAGGGACAATATATTTTTATGGAGGGAAAATCTCATATTTATTGAAAGACAATCACTTATTTATGGACGGACAATCTCTTATTTATAGAGGAACTCGCTCTTATTTATGATGGGGCCTGACATTAATGTGTGAAAACCTGCCAGGGACACCACTTGCCAGTCATGTCACTGATCTGTCCGGCTGGGTAGTCCAGACCTCAGATTCACAAACAAACATACTAGGAAGACAGTGTAAACGTTAACAGACACACAACGCTATCAGACACACAACGTTACCTGGCACACAACGTTAACAGGCACGCTAATAGACACACAACGCTGATAGACACACAACTCTAACAGACACACAACTCTAACAGACACACAACGCTAACAGACACACAACGCTAACAGACACACAACTCTAACAGACACACAACGCTAACAGACACACAACGCCAACAGACACACAACTCTAACAGACACACAACGTCAACAGACACACACCGCTAACAGACACACAACGCCAACAGACACACAACGCTAACAGACACACAACTCTGACAGACACACAAAGCTAACAGGCACGCTAACAGACACACAACGCTAACATACACACAACGCTAACAGACACACAACGCTAACAGACACACAACGCCAACAGACACCCTATACGAACGGTTCAGTATAGAATTTCAACATGCAATATCTCTACTATTAGCTGAACATTGCCATGCACCTGACAACGCGGTGGTATCTCATGCTCCTGCGGCGTTCATGGGAATTACTGTCTCGTTTCTAATCTGCTAACACCTCTATCTGTTGTCCTCACCCTCCTCCAACCTCTCTTCCAGCATTATTGACAGCCTCCCGTCTCGATGTAACTGCCTCTCTCCAGGAAATCACGGATGAGCTGACGTCGGCCATCAGCCGGCCCTTGAACACGTGTTGTGAGAGTTATCTGAGACTTGGGCATCCAAGAGCTGCAGATAGACAAGGATTGTCTGCAGATAGACAAGGATTGTCTGCAGATAGACAAGGATTGTCTGCAGCTGAATGTTGCTCTCTCCAAGAGGGGAAGCACTCGCCTCATTTATCGAATTCTCATTTCCACAGCGGGGGTCTCGCCACATGTGCTGATACAGTTGATGAACAACTGTAGATGTTTTCCACATTTTGATGTCTTCAATTTGAGTTTACGAACCCGACCAATGTTTGATGGGAGCACGTGCACAGATATGAGCAGTGCAAGATTCTAATTCTAACAGCTCTATTTGTGATGTCCTGATGGGGGTGTACAGGATGTGGGCCTCAGATAGACGGGCCAGTTGCCGTCCTATCGGGGCTGACTTTCCGTTTTCAAAGACAATGATTTGCCGCCCAGCAGGTGTGCGGCACCAAAGGGGGAGGTATGCGGCAACCAAAGGGGGAGAGGCAGGCTGGACACCCGCTGAGATATCTGAGACACGGCCCGTTATTATCAGCGAGGGACACCAAGTAATGGCAGGCCTCCTTAGTCGGTGGCCCATGTTCGATGTTAATCTTCCGCTACTTGTGTCACTTAATAAGTGCTAACTGCTGGTTCTAGCCTGCGGCAAATTGATATTTATTTGTGCTGCCAGCTGCCTATCATTAACGTTGTTACGTGGTGCATGCTCACGGCCTACTAACGCCGAGAGGGACTGTTTTATGTTCTGACTTGTTGTTTGATGAGGGGGGCGCTGTAAAAACGGGCGCAATCTCCATGTAAATAATGTCTGTCTGTCAGTGATGTAAATGATGTCTGTCTGTCAGTGATGTAAATGATGTCTGTCTGTCGCTGATGTAAATGATGTCTGTCTGTCGCTGATGTAAATGATGTCTGTAGGTGATGTAAATGATGTCTGTCTGTCGCTGATGTAAATGATGTATGTCTGTCGCTGATGTAAATGATGTCTGTCTGTCGCTGAAGTAAATGATGTATGTAGGTGATGTAAATGATGTCTGTCTGTCGCTGATGTAAATGATGTCTGTCTGTAGGTGATGTAAATGATGCCTGTCTGTCAGTGATGTAAATGATGTCTGTCTGTCGCTGATGTAAATGATGTCTGTCTGTTGCTGATGTAAATGATGTTTGTCTGTCGCTGAAGTAAATGATGTATGTAGGTGATGTAAATGATGTCTGTCTGTCGCTGATGTAAATGATGTCTGTCTGTAGGTGATGTAAATGATGCCTGTCTGTAGGTTATGTAAATGATGTATGTCTGTCGCTTATGTAAATGATGCCTGCATGTCGGTGATGTAAATAATGTATGTCTGTAGTTATGTAAATGATGTCTGTCTGTATTTATGTAAATGATGTCTGTCTATAGGTGATGTAAATGATGCCTGTCTGTAGGTGATGTAAATGATGCCTGTCTGTCGGTGATGTAAAGGATGTCTGTCTATCGCTGATGTAAATGATGTCTGTCTGTCGCTGATGTAAATTATGTCTGTCTGTAGGTGATATTAATGATGTCTGTCTGTCGCTGATGTAAATGATGTTTGTAGGTGATGTAAATGATGTCTGTCTGTCGCTGATGTAAATGATGTTTGTAGGTGATGTAAATGATGTCTGTCTGTCGCTGATGTCAATGGAGTTTGGCGAGGAGAATACAAAATGGATGAGAAAGAGGGTTTGTCTGAGACAAGAAGATGAGAAAGAGGGTTTGTCTGAGACAAGAAGATGAGAAAGAGGGTTTGTGTGAGACAAGATGATGAGAAAGAGGGTTTGTCTGAGACAAGAAGATGAGAAAGAGGGTTTGTCTGAGACAAGATGATGAGAAAGAGGGTTTGTCTGAGACAAGATGATGAGAAAGAGGGTTTGTCTGAGACAAAAAAGATGAGAAAGAGGGTTTGTCTGAGACAAGAAGATGAGAAAGAGGGTTTGTCTGAGACAAGAAGAGGAGAAAGTGGGTTTGTCTGAGACAAGATGATGAGAAAGAGGGTTTGTCTGAGACAAGAAGATGAGAAAGAGGGTTTGTCTGAGACAAGAAGATGAGAAAGAGGGTTTGTCTGAGACAAGAAGATGAGAAAGAGGGTTTGTCTGAGACAAGAAGATGAGAAAGAGGGTTTGTCTGAGACAAGAAGATGAGAAAGAGGGTTTGTCTGAGACAAGAAGATGAGAAAGAGGGTTTGTCTGAGACAAGAAGATGAGAAAGAGAGTTTGTCTGAAACAAGAAGATGAGAAAGAGGGTTTGTCTGAGACAAGAAGATGAGAAAGAGGGTTTGTCTGAGACAAGAAGATGAGAAAGAGGGTTTGTCTGAGACAAGATGATGAGAAAGAGGGTTTGTCTGAGACAAGAAGATGAGAAAGAGGGTTTGTCTGAGACAAGAAGATGAGAAAGAGGGTTTGTCTGAGACAAGAAGATGAGAAAGAGGGTTTGTCTGAGACAAGAAGATGAGAAAGAGGGTTTGTCTGAGACAAGAAGATGAAAAAGAGGGTTTGTCTGAGACAAGAAGATGAGAAAGAGGGTTTGTCTGAGACAAGAAGATGAGAAAGAGGGTTTGTCTGGGACAAGAAGATGAGAAAGAGGGTTTGTCTGAGACAAGAAGAAGAGAAAGAGGGTTTGTCTGAGACAAAAAGATGAGAAAGAGGGTTTGTCTGAGACAAGAAGATGAGAAAGAGGGTTTGTCTGAGACAAGATGATGAGAAAGAGGGTTTGTCTGAGACAAGAAGATGAGAAAGAGGGTTTGTCTGAGACAAGAAGATGAGAAAGAGGCTGAGACAAGATGATGAGAAAGAGGGTTTGTATGAGACAAGAAGATGAGAAAGAGGGTTTGTCTGAGACAAGAAGATGAGAAAGAGGGTTTGTCTGAGACAAGAAGATGAGAAAGAGGGTTTGTCTGAGACAAGATGGATGAGAAAGAGGGTTTGTCTGAGACAAGAAGATGAGAAAGAGGGTTTGTCTGAGAGAAGAAGATGAGAAAGAGGGTTTATCTGAGACAAGAAGATGAGAAAGAGGATTTTTTTGAGAAAAGAAGATGAGAAAGAGGGTTTGTGTGAGACAAGATGATGAGAAAGAGGGTTTGTCTGAGACAAGAAGATGAGAAAGAGGGTTTGTCTGAGACAAGATGATGAGAAAGAGGGTTTGTCTGAGACAAGATGATGAGAAAGAGGGTTTGTCTGAGACAAGAAGATGAGAAAGAGGGTTTGTCTGAGACAAGAAGATGAGAAAGAGGGTTTGTCTGAGACAAGAAGATGAGAAAGTGGGTTTGTCTGAGACAAGATGATGATAAAGAGGGTTTGTCTTAGACAAGAAGATGAGAAAGAGGGTTTGTCTGAGACAAGAACATGAGAAAGAGGGTTTGTCTGAGACAAGAAGATGAGAAAGAGGGTTTGTCTGAGACAAGAAGATGAGAAAGAGGGTTTGTCTGAGACAAGAAGATGAGAAAGAGGGTTTGTCTGAGACAAGAAGATGAGAAAGAGGGTTTGTCTGAGACAAGAAGATGAGAAAGAGGGTTTGTCTGAGACAAGAAGATGAGAAAGAGGGTTTGTCTGAGACAAGAAGATGAGAAAGAGGGTTTGTCTGAGACAAGAAGATGAGAAAGAGGGTTTGTCTGAGACAAGAAGATGAGAAAGAGGGTTTGTCTGAGACAAGAAGATGAGAAAGAGGGTTTGTCTGAGACAAGAAGATGAGAAAGAGGTTTTGTCTGAGACAAGAAGATGAAAAAGAGGGTTTGTCTGAGACAAGAAGATGAGAAAGAGAGTTTGTCTGAGACAAGAAGATGAGAAAGAGGGTTTGTCTGAGACAAGAAGATGAGAAAGAGGGTTTGTCTGAGACAAGAAGATGAGAAAGAGGGTTTGTCTGAGACAAGATGATGAGAAAGAGGGTTTGTCTGAGACAAGAAGATGAGAAAGAGGGTTTGTCTGAGACAAGAAGATGAGAAAGAGGGTCTGTCTGAGACAAGAAGATGAAAAAGAGGGTTTGTCTGAGACAAGAAGATGAGAAAGAGGGTTTGTCTGAGACAAGAAGATGAAAAAGAGGGTTTGTCTGAGACAAGAAGATGAGAAAGAGGGTTTGTCTGAGACAAGAAGATGAGAAAGAGGGTTTGTCTGAGACAAGAAGATGAGAAAGAGGGTTTGTCTGAGACAAGAAGATGAGACAGAGGGTTTGTCTGAGACAAGAAGATGAGAAAGAGGGTTTGTATGAGACAAGAAGATGAGAAAGAGGGTTTGTCTGAGACAAGAAGATGAGAAAGAGGGTTTGTGTGAGACAAGAAGATGAGAAAGAGGGATTGTCTGAGACATGAAGATGAGAAAGAGGGTTTGTCTGAGACAAGAAGATGAGAAAGAGGGTTTGTCTGAGACAAGAAGATGAGAAAGAGGGTTTGTCTGAGACAAGAAGATGAGAAAGAGGGTTTATCTGAGACAAGAAGATGAGAAAGAGGGTTTGTCTGAGACAAGAAGATGAGAAAGAGGGTTTGTCTGAGACAAGAAGATGAGAAAGAGGGTTTGTCTGAGACAAGAAGATGAGAAAGAGGGTTTGTCTGAGACAAGAAGATGAGAAAGAGGGTTTGTCTGAGTCAAGAAGATGAGAAAGAGGGTTTGTCTGAGACAAGAAGATGAGAAAGAGGGTTTGAGACAAGAAGATGAGAAAGAGGGTTTGTCTGAGACAAGAAGATGAGAAAGAGGGTTTGTCTGAGACAAGAAGAGGAGAAAGAGGGTTTGTCTGAGACAAGATGATGAGAAAGAGGGTTTGTCTGAGACAAGAAGATGAGAAAGAGGGTTTGTCTGAGACAAGAAGATGAGAAAGAGGGTTTGTCTGAGACAAGAAGATGAGAAAGCGGGTTTGTCTGAGACAAGAAGATGAGAAAGAGGGTTTGTCTGAGACAAGAAGATGAGAAAGAGGGTTTGTCTGAGACAAGAAGATGAGAAATAGGGTTTGTCTGAGACAAGAAGATGAGAAAGAGGGTTTGTCTCAGACAAGATGATGAGAAAGAGTGTTTGTCTGAGACAAGAAGATGAGAAAGAGGGTTTGTCTGAGACAAGAAGATGAGAAAGAGAGTTTGTCTGAGACAAGAAGATGAGAAAGAGGGTTTGTCTGAGACAAGAAGATGAGAAAGAGGGTTTGTCTGAGACAAGAAGATGAGAAAGAGGGTTTGTCTGAGACAAGATGATGAGAAAGAGGGTTTATCTGAGACAAGAAGATGAGAAAGAGGGTTTGTCTGAGACAAGAAGATGAGAAAGAGGGTTGTCTGAGACAAGAAGATGAGAAAGAGGGTTTGTCTGAGACAAAAAGATGAGAAAGAGGGTTTGTCTGAGACAAGAAGCTGAAAAAGAGGGTTTGTCTGAGACAAGAAGATGAGAAAGAGGGTTTATCTGAGACACAAAGATGAGAAAGAGGGTTTGTCTGAGGCAAGAAGATGAGAAAGAGGGTTTTTCTGAGACAAGAAGATGAGAAAGAGGGTTTGTCTGAGACAAGAAGATGAGAAAGAGGGTTTGTCTGAGACAAGAAGATGAGAAAGAGGGTTTGTCTGAGACAAGAAGATGAGAAAGAGGGTTTGTCTGAGACAAGAAGATGAGAAAGAGGGTTTGTCTGTGACAAGAAGATGAGAAAGAGGGTTTGTCTGAGACAAGAAGATGAGAAAGAGGGTTTGTCTGAGACAAGAAGATGAGAAAGAGGGTTCGTCTGAGACAAGAAGATGAGAAAGAGGGTTCGTCTGAGACAAGAAGATGAGAAAGAGGGTTTGTCTGAGACAAGATGATGAGAAAGAGGGTTTGTCTGAGACAAGATGATGAGAAAGAGGCTTTGTCTGAGACAAGTAGAAGAGAAAGAGGGTTTGTCTGAGACAAGTAGAAGAGAAAGAGGGTTTGTCTGAGACAAAAAGAGGAGTAAGAGGGTTTGTCTGAGACAAGATGATGAGAAAGAGGGTTTGTCTGAGACAAGAAGATGAGAAAGAGGGTTTGTCTGAGACAAGAAGATGAGAAAGAGGGTTTGTCTGAGACAAGATGATGAGAAAGAGGGTTTGTCTGAGACAAGAAGATGAGAAAGAGGGTTTGTCTGAGACAAGAATATGAGAAAGAGGGTTTGTCTGAGACAAGAAGATGAGAAAGAGGGTTTGTATGAGACAAGAAGATCAGAAAGAGGGTTTGTCTGAGACAAGAAGATGAGAAAGAGGGTTTGTCTGAGACAAGAAGATGAGAAAGAGGATTTGTCTGAGACAAGAAGATGGGAAAGAGGGTTTGTCTGAGACAAGAAGATGAGAAAGAGGGTTTGTCTGAGACAAGAAGATGAGAAAGAGGGTTTGTCTGAGACAAGAAGATGAGAAAGAGGGTTTGTCTGAGACAAGAAGATGAGAAAGAGGGTTTGTCTGAGACAAGAAGATGAGAAAGAGGGTTTGTCTGAGACACGAAGATGAGAAAGAGGGTTTGTCTGAGACAAGAAGATGAGAAAGAGAGTTTTTCTAAGAAGATGAGAAAGAGGGTTTGTCTGAGACAAGAAGATGAGAAAGAGGGTTTGTCTGAGACAAGAAGATGAGAAAGAGGGTTTGTCTGAGACAAGAAGATGAGAAAGAGGGTTTGTCTGAGACAAGAAGATGAGAAAGAGGGTTTGTCTGAGACAAGAAGATGAGAAAGAGGGTTTGTCTGAGACAAGAAGATGAGAAAGAGGGTTTGTCTGAGACAAGAAGATGAGAAAGAGGGTTTGTCTGAGACAAGAAGATGAGAAAGAGGGTTTGTCTGAGACAAGAAGATGAGAAAGAGGGTTTGTCTGAGACAAGAAGATGAGAAAGAGGGTTTGTCTGAGACAAGAAGATGAGAAAGAGGGTTTGTCTGAGAGAAGAAGATGAGAAAGAGGGTTTGTCTGAGACAAGAAGATGAGAAAGAGGGTTTTTCTGAGACAAGAAGATGAGAAAGAGGGTTTGTCTGAGACAAGAAGATGAGAAAAAGGGTTTGTCTGAGACAAGAAGATGAGAAAGAGGGTTTGTCTGAGACAAGAAGATGAGAAAGAGGATTTGTCTGAGAGAAGAAGATGAGAAATAGGGTTTGTCTGAGAAAAGAAAATGAGAAAGAGGGTTTGTCTGAGACAAGAAGATGAGAAAGAGGGTTTGTCTAAGACAAGAAGATGAGAAAGAGGGTTTGTCTGAGACAAGAAGATGAGAAAGAGGGTTTGTCTGAGACAAGAAGATGAGAATAAGGGTTTGTCTGAGACAAGAAGATGAGAAAGAGGGTTTGTCTGAGACAAGAAGATGAGAAAGAGGGTTTCTCTGAGACAAGAAGATGAGAAAGAGGGTTTTTCTGAGACAAGAAGATGAGAAAGAGGGTTTGTCTGAGACAAGAAGATGAGAAAGAGGGTTTTGTCTGAGACAAGAAGATGAGAAAGAGGGTTTGTCTGAGACAAGAAGATGAGAAAGAGGGCTTGTCTGAGACAAGAAGATGAGAAAGAGGGTTTGTCTGAGACAAGAAGATGAGAAAGAGGGTTTGTCTGAGACAAGAAGATGAGAAAGAGGGTTTGTCTGAAACAAGAAGATGAGGAAGAGGGTTTGTCTGAGACAAGAAGATGAGAAAGAGGGTTTGTCTGAGACAAGAAGATGAGAAAGAGGGTTTGTCTGAGACAAGAAGATGAAAAAGAGGGTTTGTCTGAGACAAGAAGATGAGAAAGAGGGTTTGTCTGAGACAAGAAGATGAGAAAGAGGGTTTGTCTGGGACAAGAAGATGAGAAAGAGGGTTTGTCTGAGACAAGAAGAAGAGAAAGAGGGTTTGTCTGAGACAAAAAGATGAGAAAGAGGGTTTGTCTGAGACAAGAAGATGAGAAAGAGGGTTTGTCTGAGACAAGATGATGAGAAAGAGGGTTTGTCTGAGACAAGAAGATGAGAAAGAGGGTTTGTCTGAGACAAGAAGATGAGAAAGAGGCTGAGACAAGATGATGAGAAAGAGGGTTTGTATGAGACAAGAAGATGAGAAAGAGGGTTTGTCTGAGACAAGAAGATGAGAAAGAGGGTTTGTCTGAGACAAGAAGATGAGAAAGAGGGTTTGTCTGAGACAAGATGGATGAGAAAGAGGGTTTGTCTGAGACAAGAAGATGAGAAAGAGGGTTTGTCTGAGAGAAGAAGATGAGAAAGAGGGTTTATCTGAGACAAGAAGATGAGAAAGAGGATTTTTTTGAGAAAAGAAGATGAGAAAGAGGGTTTGTCTGAGACAAGAAGATGAGAAAGAGGGTTTGTGTGAGACAAGATGATGAGAAAGAGGGTTTGTCTGAGACAAGAAGATGAGAAAGAGGGTTTGTCTGAGACAAGATGATGAGAAAGAGGGTTTGTCTGAGACAAGATGATGAGAAAGAGGGTTTGTCTGAGACAAGAAGATGAGAAAGAGGGTTTGTCTGAGACAAGAAGATGAGAAAGAGGGTTTGTCTGAGACAAGAAGATGAGAAAGTGGGTTTGTCTGAGACAAGATGATGATAAAGAGGGTTTGTCTTAGACAAGAAGATGAGAAAGAGGGTTTGTCTGAGACAAGAACATGAGAAAGAGGGTTTGTCTGAGACAAGAAGATGAGAAAGAGGGTTTGTCTGAGACAAGAAGATGAGAAAGAGGGTTTGTCTGAGACAAGAAGATGAGAAAGAGGGTTTGTCTGAGACAAGAAGATGAGAAAGAGGGTTTGTCTGAGACAAGAAGATGAGAAAGAGGGTTTGTCTGAGACAAGAAGATGAGAAAGAGGGTTTGTCTGAGACAAGAAGATGAGAAAGAGGGTTTGTCTGAGACAAGAAACTGAGAAAGAGGGTTTGTCTGAGACAAGATGATGAGAAAGAGGGTTTGTCTGAGACAAGAAGATGAGAAAGAGGGTTTGTCTGAGACAAGAAGATGAGAAAGAGGGTCTGTCTGAGACAAGAAGATGAGAAAGAGGGTTTGTCTGAGACAAGAAGATGAGAAAGAGGGTTTGTCTGAGACAAGAAGATGAAAAAGAGGGTTTGTCTGAGACAAGAAGATGAGAAAGAGGGTTTGTCTGAGACTCGAAGATGAGAAAGAGGGTTTGTCTGAGACAAGAAGATGAGAAAGAGGGTTTGTCTGAGACAAGAAGATGAGACAGAGGGTTTGTCTGAGACAAGAAGATGAGAAAGAGGGTTTGTATGAGACAAGAAAAAGAGAAAGAGGGTTTGTCTGAGACAAGAAGATGAGAAAGAGGGTTTGTGTGAGACAAGAAGATGAGAAAGAGGGATTGTCTGAGACATGAAGATGAGAAAGAGGGTTTGTCTGAGACAAGAAGATGAGAAAGAGGGTTTATCTGAGACAAGAAGATGAGAAAGAGGGTTTGTCTGAGACAAGAAGATGAGAAAGAGGGTTTGTCTGAGACAAGAAGATGAGAAAGAGGGTTTGTCTGAGACAAGAAGATGAGAAAGAGTGTTTGTCTGAGACAAGAAGATGAGAAAGAGGGTTTGTCTGAGTCAAGAAGATGAGAAAGAGGGTTTGTCTGAGACAAGAAGATGAGAAAGAGGGTTTGAGACAAGAAGATGAGAAAGAGGGTTTGTCTGAGACAAGAAGATGAGAAAGAGGGTTTGTCTGAGACAAGAAGAGGAGAAAGAGGGTTTGTCTGAGACAAGATGATGAGAAAGAGGGTTTGTCTGAGACAAGAAGATGAGAAAGAGGGTTTGTCTGAGACAAGAAGATGAGAAAGAGGGTTTGTCTGAGACAAGAAGATGAGAAAGCGGGTTTGTCTGAGACAAGAAGATGAGAAAGAGGGTTTGTCTGAGACAAGAAGATGAGAAAGAGGGTTTGTCTGAGACAAGAAGATGAGAAATAGGGTTTGTCTGAGACAAGAAGATGAGAAAGAGGGTATGTCTCAGACAAGATGATGAGAAAGAGTGTTTGTCTGAGACAAGAAGATGAGAAAGAGGGTTTGTCTGAGACAAGAAGATGAGAAAGAGAGTTTGTCTGAGACAAGAAGATGAGAAAGAGGGTTTGTCTGAGACAAGAAGATGAGAAAGAGGGTTTGTCTGAGACAAGAAGATGAGAAAGAGGGTTTGTCTGACACAAGATGATGAGAAAGAGGGTTTATCTGAGACAAGAAGATGAGAAAGAGGGTTTGTCTGAGACAAGAAGATGAGAAAGAGGGTTTGTCTGAGACAAGAAGATGAGAAAGAGGGTTTGTCTGAGACAAAAAGATGAGAAAGAGGGTTTGTCTGAGACAAGAAGCTGAAAAAGAGGGTTTGTCTGAGACAAGAAGATGAGAAAGAGGGTTTATCTGAGACACAAAGATGAGAAAGAGGGTTTGTCTGAGACAAGAAGATGAGAAAGAGGGTTTGTCTGAGACAAGAAGATGAGAAAGAGGGTTTGTCTGAGACAAGAAGATGAGAAAGAGGGTTTGTCTGAGACAAGAAGATGAGAAAGAGGGTTTGTCTGAGACAAGATGATGAGAAAGAGGGTTTGTCTGAGACAAGAAGATGAGAAAGAGGGTTTGTCTGAGACAAGAATATGAGAAAGAGGGTTTGTCTGAGACAAGAAGATGAGAAAGAGGGTTTGTATGAGACAAGAAGATCAGAAAGAGGGTTTGTCTGAGACAAGAAGATGAGAAAGAGGGTTTGTCTGAGACAAGAAGATGAGAAAGAGGATTTGTCTGAGACAAGAAGATGGGAAAGAGGGTTTGTCTGAGACAAGAAGATGAGAAAGAGGGTTTGTCTGAGACAAGAAGATGAGAAAGAGGGTTTGTCTGAGAAAAGAAGAGGAGAAAGAGGGTTTGTCTGAGACAAAAAGATGAGAAAGAGGGTTTGTCTGAGACAAGAAGATGAGAAAGAGGGTTTGTCTGAGACACGAAGATGAGAAAGAGGGTTTGTCTGAGACAAGAAGATGAGAAAGAGAGTTTTTCTAAGAAGATGAGAAAGAGGGTTTGTCTGAGACAAGAAGATGAGAAAGAGGGTTTGTCTGAGACAAGAAGATGAGAAAGAGGGTTTGTCTGAGACAAGAAGATGAGAAAGAGGGTTTGTCTGAGACAAGAAGATGAGAAAGAGGGTTTGTCTGAGACAAGAAGATGAGAAAGAGGGTTTGTCTGAGACAAGAAGATGAGAAAGAGGGTTTGTCTGAGACAAGAAGATGAGAAAGAGGGTTTGTCTGAGACAAGAAGATGAGAAAGAGGGTTTGTCTGAGACAAGAAGATGAGAAAGAGGGTTTGTCTGAGACAAGAAGATGAGAAAGAGGGTTTGTCTGAGACAAGAAGATGAGAAAGAGGGTTTGTCTGAGAGAAGAAGATGAGAAAGAGGGTTTGTCTGAGACAAGAAGATGAGAAAGAGGGTTTTTCTGAGACAAGAAGATGAGAAAGAGAGTTTGTCTGAGACAAGAAGATGAGAAAAAGGGTTTGTCTGAGACAAGAAGATGAGAAAGAGGGTTTGTCTGAGAAAAGAAGATGAGAAAGAGGATTTGTCTGAGAGAAGAAGATGAGAAATAGGGTTTGTCTGAGAAAAGAAAATGAGAAAGAGGGTTTGTCTGAGACAAGAAGATGAGAAAGAGGGTTTGTCTAAGACAAGAAGATGAGAAAGAGGGTTTGTCTCAGACAAGAAGATGAGAAAGAGGGTTTGTCTGAGACAAGAAGATGAGAAAGAGGGTTTGTCTGAGACAAGAAGATGAGAAAGAGGGTTTGTCTGAGACAAGAAGATGAGAAAGAGGGTTTGTCTGAGACAAGAAGATGAGAAAGAGGGTTTGTCTGAGACAAGAAGATGAGAAAGAGGGTTTGTCTGAGACAAGAAGATGAGAAAGAGGGTTTGTCTGAGACAAGAAGATGAGATATAGGGTTTGTCTGAGACAAGAAGATGAGAAAGAGGGTTTGTCTGAGACAAGATGATGAGAAAGAGGGTTTGTCTGAGACAAGAAGATGAGAAAGAGGGTTTGTCTGAGACAAGAAGATGAGAAAGAGGGTTTGTCGGAGACAAGATTATGAGAAAGAGGGCTTGTCTGAGACAAGAAGATGAGAAATAGGGTTCGTCTGAGACAAGAATATGAGAAAGAGGGTTTGTCTGAGACAAGAAGATGAGAAAGAGGGTTTGTCTGAGACAAGAAGAAGAGAATGAGGGTTTGTCTGAGACAAGAAGAAAAGAAAGAGGGTTTGTCTGAAACAAAAAGTTGATTAAGAGGGTTTGTCTGAGACAAGAAGATGAGAAAGAGGGTTTGTCTGAGACAAGATGATGAGAAAGAGGGTTTGTCTGAGACAAGAAGATGAGAAAGAGGGTTTGTCTGAGACAAGAAGATGAGAAAGAGGGTTTGTCTGAGACAAAAAGATGAGAAAGAGGGTTTGTCTGAGACAAGAAGATGAGAAAGAGGGTTTGTCTGAGACAAGAAGATGAGAAAGAGGGTTTGTCTGAGACAAGAAGATGAGAAAGAGGGTTTGTCTGAGACAAAAAGATGAGAAAGAGGGTTTGTCTGAGACAAGAAGATGAGAAAGAGGGTTTGTCTGAGACAAGAAGATGAGAAAGAGGATTTGTCTGAGACAAGAAGATGAGAAAGAGGGTTTGTATGAGACAAGAAGATGAGAAAGAGGGTTTGTCTGAGACAAGAAGATGAGAAAGAGGGTTTGTCTGAGACAAGAAGATGAGAAAGAGGGTTTGTCTGAGACAAGAAGATGAGAAAGAGGGTTTGTCTGAGACAAGAAGATGAGAAAGAGGGTTTGTCTGAGACAAGAAGATGAGAAAGAGGGTTTTTCTGAGACAATAAGATGAGAAAGAGGGTTTGTCTGAGACAAGAAGATGAGAAAGAGGGTTTGTCTGAGACAAGAAGATGAGAAAGAGAGTTTTTCTAAGAAGATGAGAAAGAGGGTTTGTCTGAGACAAGAAGATGAGAAAGAGGGTTTGTCTGAGACAAGAAGATGAGAAAGAGGGTTTGTCTGAGACAAGAAGATGAGAAAGAGGGTTTGTCTGAGACAAGAAGATGAGAAAGAGGGTTTGTCTGAGACAAGAAGATGAGAAAGAGGGTTTGTCTGAGACAAGAAGATGAGAAAGAGGGTTTGTCTGAGACAAGAAGATGAGAAAGAGGGTTTGTCTGAGACAAGAAGATGAGAAAGAGGGTTTGTCTGAGACAAGAAGATGAGAAAGAGGGTTTGTCTGAGACAAGAAGATGAGAAAGAGGGTTTGTCTGAGACAAGAAGATGAGAAAGAGGGTTTGTCTGAGAGAAGAAGATGAGAAAGAGGGTTTGTCTGAGACAAGAAGATGAGAAAGAGGGTTTTTCTGAGACAAGAAGATGAGAAAGAGAGTTTGTCTGAGACAAGAAGATGAGAAAAAGGGTTTGTCTGAGACAAGAAGATGAGAAAGAGGGTTTGTCTGAGACAAGAAGATGAGAAAGAGGATTTGTCTGAGAGAAGAAGATGAGAAATAGGGTTTGTCTGAGAAAAGAAAATGAGAAAGAGGGTTTGTCTGAGACAAGAAGATGAGAAAGAGGGTTTGTCTAAGACAAGAAGATGAGAAAGAGGGTTTGTCTCAGACAAGAAGATGAGAAAGAGGGTTTGTCTGAGACAAGAAGATGAGAAAGAGGGTTTGTCTGAGACAAGAAGATGAGAAAGAGGGTTTGTCTGAGACAAGAAGATGAGAAAGAGGGTTTGTCTGAGACAAGAAGATGAGAAAGAGGGTTTGTCTGAGACAAGAAGATGAGAAAGAGGGTTTGTCTGAGACAAGAAGATGAGAAAGAGGGTTTGTCTGAGACAAGAAGATGAGATATAGGGTTTGTCTGAGACAAGAAGATGAGAAAGAGGGTTTGTCTGAGACAAGATGATGAGAAAGAGGGTTTGTCTGAGACAAGAAGATGAGAAAGAGGGTTTGTCTGAGACAAGAAGATGAGAAAGAGGGTTTGTCGGAGACAAGATTATGAGAAAGAGGGCTTGTCTGAGACAAGAATATGAGAAATAGGGTTCGTCTGAGACAAGAATATGAGAAAGAGGGTTTGTCTGAGACAAGAAGATGAGAAAGAGGGTTTGTCTGAGACAAGAAGATGAGAATGAGGGTTTGTCTGAGACAAGAAGAAAAGAAAGAGGGTTTGTCTGAAACAAAAAGATGAGTAAGAGGGTTTGTCTGAGACAAGAAGATGAGAAAGAGGGTTTGTCTGAGACAAGATGATGAGAAAGAGGGTTTGTCTGAGACAAGAAGATGAGAAAGAGGGTTTGTCTGAGACAAGAAGATGAGAAAGAGGGTTTGTCTGAGACAAGAAGATGAGAAAGAGGGTTTGTCTGAGACAAGAAGATGAGAAAAAGAGTTTTTCTGAGACAAGAAGATGAGAAAGAGGGTTTGTCTGAGACAAGATGATGAGAAAGAGGATTTGTCTGAGACAAGAAGATGAGAAAGAGGGTTTGTCTGAGACAAGAAGATGAGAAAGAGGGTTTGTCTGAGACAAGAAGATGAGAAAGAGGGTTTGTCTGAGACAAGAAGATGAGAAAGAGGGTTTGTCTGAGACAAGAAGATGAGAAAGAGGGTTTGTCTGAGACAAGAAGATGAGAAAGAGGGTTTGTCTGAGACAAGAAGATGAGAAAGAGGATTTGTCTGAGACAAGAAGATGAGAAAGAGGGTTTGTATGAGACAAGAAGATGAGAAAGAGGGTTTGTCTGAGACAAGAAGATGAGAAAGAGGGTTTGTCTGAGACAAGAAGATGAGAAAGAGGGTTTGTCTGAGACAAGAAGATGAGAAAGAGGGTTTGTCTGAGACAAGAAGATGAGAAAGAGGGTTTGTCTGAGACAAGAAGATGAGAAAGAGGGTTTTTCTGAGACAATAAGATGAGAAAGAGGGTTTGTCTGAGACAAGAAGATGAGAAAGAGGGTTTGTCTGAGACAAGAAGATGAGAAAGAGGGTTTGTCTGAGACAAGAAGATGAGAAAGAGGGTTTGTCTGAGAGAAGAAGATGAGAAATAGGGTTTGTATGAGACAAGAAGATCAGAAAGAGGGTTTGTCTGAGACAAGAAGATGAGAAAGAGGGTTTGTCTAAGACAAAAAGATGAGAAAGAGGGTTTGTCTGAGACAAGAAGATGAGAAAGAGGGTTTGTCTGAGACAAGAAGATGAGAAAGAGGGTTTGTCTGAGACAAGAAGATGAGAAAGAGGGTTTGTCTGAGACAAGAAGATGAGAAAGAGGGTTTGTCTGAGACAAGAAGATGAGAAAGAGGGTTTGTCAGAGACAAGAAGATGAGAAAGAGGGTTTGTCTGAGACAAGAAGATGAGAAAGAGGCTTTGTCTGAGACAAGAAGATGAGATATAGGGTTTGTCTGAGACAAGAAGATGAGAAAGAGGGTTTGTCTGAGACAAGATGATGAGAAAGAGGGTTTGTCTGAGACAAGAAGATTAGAAAGAGGGTTTGTCTGAGACAAGAAGATGAGAAAGAGGGTTTGTCGGAGACAAGATTATGAGAAAGAGGGCTTGTCTGAGACAAGAAGATGAGAAATAGGGTTCGTCTGAGACAAGAATATGAGAAAGAGGGTTTGTCTGAGACAAGAAGATGAGAAAGAGGGTTTGTCTGAGACAAGAAGATGAGAAAGAGGGTTTGTCTGAGACAAGAAGAAAAGAAAGAGGGTTTGTCTGAAACAAAAAGATGAGTAAGAGGGTTTGTCTGAGACAAGAAGATGAGAAAGAGGGTTTGTCTGAGACAAGATGATGAGAAAGAGGGTTTGTCTGAGACAAGAAGATGAGAAAGAGGGTTTGTCTGAGACAAGAAGATGAGAAAGAGGGTTTGTCTGAGACATGATGATGAGAAAGAGGGTTTGTCTGAGACAAGAAGATGAGAAAGAGGGTTTGTCTGAGACAAGAATATGAGAAAGAGGGTTTGTCTGAGACAAGAAGATGAGAAAGAGGGTTTGTATGAGACAAGAAGATGAGAAAGAGGGTTTGTCTGAGACAAGAAGATGAGAAAGAGGGTTTGTCTGAGACAAGAAGATGAGAAAGAGGGTTTTTCTGAGACAAGAAGATGAGAAAGAGGGTTTGTCTGAGACAAGAGGATGAGAAAGAGGGTTTGTCTGAGACAAGAGGATGAGAAAGAGGGTTTGTCTGAGACAAGAAGATGAGAAAGAGGGTTTGTCTGAGACAAGAAGATGAGAAAGAGGGTTTGTCTGAGACAAGAAGATGAGAAAGAGGGTTTGTCTGAGACAAGAAGATGAGAAAGAGGGTTTGTCTGAGACAAAAAGATGGGAAAGAGGGTTTGTCTGAGACAAGAAGATGAGAAAGAGGGTTTGTCTGAGACAAGAAGATGAGAAAGAGGGTTTGTCTGAGACAAGACGATGAGAAAGAGGGTTTGTCTGAGACAAGAAGATGAGAGAGGGTTTGTCTGAGACAAGAAGATGAGAAAGAGGGTTTTTCTGAGACAAGAAGATGAGAAAGAGGGTTTGTCTGAGACAAGAAGATGAGAAAGAGGGTTTGTCTGAGACAAGAAGATGAGAAAGCGGGTTTGTCTGAGACAAGAAGATGAGAAAGAGGGTTTGTCTGAGACAAGAAGATGAGAAAGAGGGTTTGTCTGAGACAAGAAGATGAGAAATAGGGTTTGTCTGAGACAAGAAGATGAGAAAGAGGGTTTGTCTCAGACAAGATGATGAGAAAGAGTGTTTGTCTGAGACAAGAAGATGAGAAAGAGGGTTTGTCTGAGACAAGAAGATGAGAAAGAGAGTTTGTCTGAGACAAGAAGATGAGAAAGAGGGTTTGTCTGAGACAAGATGATGAGAAAGAGGGTTTGTCTGAGACAAGAAGATGAGAAAGAGGGTTTGTCTGAGACAAGAAGATGAGAAAGAGGGTTTGTCTGAGACAAGAAGATCAGAAAGAGGGTTTGTCTGAGACAAGAAGATGAGAAAGAGGGTTTGTCTGAGACAAGAAGCTGAAAAAGAGGGTTTGTCTGAGACAAGAAGATGAGAAAGAGGGTTTATCTGAGACACAAAGATGAGAAAGAGGGTTTGTCTGAGGCAAGAAGATGAGAAAGAGGGTTTATCTGAGACACAAAGATGAGAAAGAGGGTTTGTCTGAGGCAAGAAGATGAGAAAGAGGGTTTGTCTGAGACAAGAAGATGAGAAAGAGGGTTTGTCTGAGACAAGAAGATGAGAAAGAGGGTTTGTCTGAGACAAGAAGATGAGAAAGAGGGTTTGTCTGTGACAAGAAGATGAGAAAGAGGGTTTGTCTGAGACAAGAAGATGAGAAAGAGGGTTTGTGTGAGACAAGAAGAGGAGAAAGAGGGTTTGTCTGAGACAAGAAGATGAGAAAGAGGGTTTGTCTGAGACAAGAAGATGAGAAAGAGGGTTCGTCTGAGACAAGAAGATGAGAAAGAGGGTTTGTCTGAGACAAGAAGATGAGAAAGAGGGATTGTCTGAGACAAGATGATGAGAAAGAGGGTTTGTCTGAGACAAGAAGATGAGAAAGAGGGATTGTCTGAGACAAGATGATGAGAAAGAGGGTTTGTCTGAGACAAAAAGATGAGAAAGAGGGTTTTTCTGAGACAAGTAGAAGAGAAAGAGGGTTTGTCTGAGACAAAAAGAGGAGTAAGAGGGTTTGTCTGAGACAAGAAGATGAGAAAGAGGGTTTGTCTGAGACAAGATGATGAGAAAGAGGGTTTGTCTGAGACAAGAAGATGAGAAAGAGGGTTTGTCTGAGACAAGAAGATGAGAAAGAGGGTTTGTCTGAGACAAGAAGATGAGAAAGAGGGTTTGTCTGAGACAAGAAGATGAGAAAGAGGGTTTGTCTGAGACAAGAAGATGAGAAAGAGGGTTTGTCTGAGACAAGAAGATGAGAAAGAGGGTTTGTCTGAGACAAGATGATGAGAAAGAGGGTTTGTCTGAGACAAGAAGATGAGAAAGAGGGTTTGTCTGAGACAAGAAGATGAGAAAGAGGGTTTGTCTGAGACAAGAAGATCAGAAAGAGGGTTTGTCTGAGACAAGAAGATGAGAAAGAGGGTTTGTCTGAGACAAGAAGCTGAAAAAGAGGGTTTGTCTGAGAGAAGAAGATGAGAAAGAGGGTTTATCTGAGACACAAAGATGAGAAAGAGGGTTTGTCTGAGGCAAGAAGATGAGAAAGAGGGTTTATCTGAGACACAAAGATGAGAAAGAGGGTTTGTCTGAGGCAAGAAGATGAGAAAGAGGGTTTGTCTGAGACAAGAAGATGAGAAAGAGGGTTTGTCTGAGACAAGAAGATGAGAAAGAGGGTTTGTCTGAGACAAGAAGATGAGAAAGAGGGTTTGTCTGTGACAAGAAGATGAGAAAGAGGGTTTGTCTGAGACAAGAAGATGAGAAAGAGGGTTTGTGTGAGACAAGAAGAGGAGAAAGAGGGTTTGTCTGAGACAAGAAGATGAGAAAGAGGGTTTGTCTGAGACAAGAAGATGAGAAAGAGGGTTCGTCTGAGACAAGAAGATGAGAAAGAGGGTTTGTCTGAGACAAGAAGATGAGAAAGAGGGATTGTCTGAGACAAGATGATGAGAAAGAGGGTTTGTCTGAGACAAGAAGATGAGAAAGAGGGATTGTCTGAGACAAGATGATGAGAAAGAGGGTTTGTCTGAGACAAAAAGATGAGAAAGAGGGTTTTTCTGAGACAAGTAGAAGAGAAAGAGGGTTTGTCTGAGACAAAAAGAGGAGTAAGAGGGTTTCTCTGAGACAAGAAGATGAGAAAGAGGGTTTGTCTGAGACAAGATGATGAGAAAGAGGGTTTGTCTGAGACAAGAAGATGAGAAAGAGGGTTTGTCTGAGACAAGAAGATGAGAAAGAGGGTTTGTCTGAGACAAGAAGATGAGAAAGAGGGTTTGTCTGAGACAAGAAGATGAGAAAGAGGGTTTGTCTGAGACAAGAAGATGAGAAAGAGGATTTGTCTGAGACAAGAAGATGAGAAAGAGGGTTTGTCTGAGACAAGAAGATGAGAAAGAGGGTTTGTCTGAGACAAGAAGATGAGAAAGAGGGTTTGTCTGAGACAAGAAGATGAGAAAGAGGGTTTGTCTGAGACAAGAAGATGAGAAAGAGGGTTTGTCTGAGACAAGAAGATGAGAAAGAGGGTTTGTCTGAGACAAGAAGATGAGAAAGAGGGTTTTTCTGAGACAATAAGATGAGAAAGAGGGTTTGTCTGAGACAAGAAGATGAGAAAGAGGGTTTGTCTGAGACAAGAAGATGAGAAAGAGGGTTTGTCTGAGACAAGAAGATGAGAAAGAGGGTTTGTCTGAGAGAAGAAGATGAGAAATAGGGTTTGTATAAGACAAGAAGATCAGAAAGAGGGTTTGTCTGAGACAAGAAGATGAGAAAGAGGGTTTGTCTAAGACAAGAAGATGAGAAAGAGGGTTTGTCTGAGACAAGAAGATGAGAAAGAGGGTTTGTCTGAGACAAGAAGATGAGAAAGAGGGTTTGTCTGAGACAAGAAGATGAGAAAGAGGGTTTGTCTGAGACAAGAAGATGAGAAAGAGGGTTTGTCTGAGACAAGAAGATGAGAAAGAGGGTTTGTCTGAGACAAGAAGATGAGAAAGAGGGTTTGTCTGAGACAAGAAGATGAGATATAGGGTTTGTCTGAGACAAAAAGATGAGAAAGAGGGTTTGTCTGAGACAAGATGATGAGAAAGAGGGTTTGTCTGAGACAAGAAGATGAGACAGAGGGTTTGTCTGAGACAAGAAGATGAGAAAGAGGGTTTGTCGGAGACAAGATTATGAGAAAGAGGGCTTGTCTGAGACAAGAAGATGAGAAATAGGGTTCGTCTGAGACAAGAATATGAGAAAGAGGGTTTGTCTGAGACAAGAAGA
The DNA here is from genome assembly GCA_036924085.1 of Ariolimax columbianus. Classification (NCBI taxonomy): domain Eukaryota; kingdom Metazoa; phylum Mollusca; class Gastropoda; order Stylommatophora; family Arionidae; genus Ariolimax; species Ariolimax columbianus. Next base: position 93,013,462 of record JAVGWX010000009.1, read on the forward strand.
TGAGAAAGAGGGTTTGTCTGAGACAAGAAGATGAGAAAGAGGGTTTGTCTGAGACAAGAAGAAAAGAAAGAGGGTTTGTCTGAAACAAAAAGATGAGTAAGAGGGTTTGTCTGAGACAAGAAGATGAGAAAGAGTGTTTGTCTGAGACAAGATGATGAGAAAGAGGGTTTGTCTGAGACAAGAATATGAGAAAGAGGGTTTGTCTGAGACAAGAAGATGAGAAAGAGGGTTTGTCTGAGACATGATGATGAGAAAGAGGGTTTGTCTAAGACAAGAAGATGAGAAAGAGGGTTTGTCTGAGACAAGAATATGAGATATAGGGTTTGTCTGAGACAAGAAGATGAGAAAGAGGGTTTGTCTGAGACAAGATGATGAGAAAGAGGGTTTGTCTGAGACAAGAAGATGAGACAGAGGGTTTGTCTGAGACAAGAAGATGAGAAAGAGGGTTTGTCGGAGACAAGATTATGAGAAAGAGGGCTTGTCTGAGACAAGAAGATGAGAAATAGGGTTCGTCTGAGACAAGAATATGAGAAAGAGGGTTTGTCTGAGACAAGAAGATGAGAAAGAGGGTTTGTCTGAGACAAGAAGATGAGAAAGAGGGTTTGTCTGAGACAAGAAGAAAAGAAAGAGGGTTTGTCTGAAACAAAAAGATGAGTAAGAGGGTTTGTCTGAGACAAGAAGATGAGAAAGAGGGTTTGTCTGAGACAAGATGATGAGAAAGAGGGTTTGTCTGAGACAAGAATATGAGAAAGAGGGTTTGTCTGAGACAAGAAGATGAGAAAGAGGGTTTGTCTGAGACATGATGATGAGAAAGAGGGTTTGTCTGAGACAAGAAGATGAGAAAGAGGGTTTGTCTGTGACAAGAAGATGAGAAAGAGGGTTTGTCTGAGACAAGAAGATGAGAAAGAGGGTTTGTGTGAGACAATAAGAGGAGAAAGAGGGTTTGTCTGAGACGAGAATATGAGAAAGAGGGTTTGTCTGAGACAAGAAGATGAGAAAGAGGGTTCGTCTGAGACAAGAAGATGAGAAAGAGGGTTTGTCTGAGACAAGAAGATGAGAAAGAGGGATTGTCTGAGACAAGATGATGAGAAAGAGGGTTTGTCTGAGACAAGAAGATGAAAAAGAGGGATTGTCTGAGACAAGATGATGAGAAAGAGGGTTTGTCTGAGACAAGAAGATGAGAAAGAGGGTTTTTCTGAGACAAGTAGAAGAGAAAGAGGGTTTGTCTGAGACAAAAAGAGGAGTAAGAGGGTTTGTCTGAGACAAGAAGATGAGAAAGAGGGTTTGTCTGAGACAAGAAGATGAGAAAGAGGGTTTGTCTGAGACAAGAAGATGAGAAAGAGGGTTTGTCTGAGACAAGAAGATGAGAAAGAGGGTTTGTCTGAGACAAGATGATGAGAAAGAGGGTTTGTCTGAGACAAGAAGATGAGAAAGAGGGTTTGTCTGAGACAAGAATATGAGAAAGAGGGTTTGTCTGAGACAAGAAGATGAGAAAGAGGGTTTGTATGAGACAAGAAGATGAGAAAGAGGGTTTGTCTGAGACAAGAAGATGAGAAAGAGGGTTTGTCTGAGACAAGAAGATGAGAAAGAGGATTTGTCTGAGACAAGAAGATGGGAAAGAGGGTTTGTCTGAGACAAGAAGATGAGAAAGAGGGTTTGTCTGAGACAAGAAGATGAGAAAGAGGGTTTGTCTGAGACAAGAAGATGAGAAAGAGGGTTTGTCTGAGACAAGAAGATGAGAAAGAGGGTTTGTCTGAGACAAGAAGATGAGAAAGAGGGTTTGTCTGAGACAAGAAGATGAGAAAGAGGGTTTGTCTGAGACAAGAAGATGAGAAAGAGGGTTTTTCTGAGACAAGAAGATGAGAAAGAGGGTTTGTCTGAGACAAAAAGATGAGAAAGAGGGTTTGTCTGAGACAAGAAGATGAGAAAGAGGGTTTGTCTGAGACAAGAAGATGAGAAAGAGGGTTTGTCTAAGACAAGAAGATGAGAAAGAGGGTTTGTCTGAGACAAGAAGATGAGAAAGAGGGTTTGTCTGAGACAAGAAGATGAGAAAGAGGGTTTGTCTGAGACAAGAAGATGAGAAAGAGGGTTTGTCTGAGACAAGAAGATGAGAAAGAGGGTTTGTCTGAGACAAGAAGATGAGAAAGAGGGTTTGTCTGAGACAAGAAGATGAGAAAGAGGGTTTGTCTGAGACAAGAAGATGAGAAAGAGGGTTTGTCTGAGACAAGAAGATGAGAAAGAGGGTTTGTCTGAGACAAGAAGATGAGAAAGAGGGTTTTTCTGAGACAAGAAGATGAGAAAGAGGGTTTGTCTGAGACAAGAAGACGAGAAAGAGGGTTTGTCTGAGACAAGAAGATGAGAAAGAGGGTTTGTCTGAGACAAGAAGATGAGAAAGAGGGTTTGTCTGAGAGAAGAAGATGAGAAATAGGGTTTGTCTGAGAAAAGAAAATGAGAAAGAGGGTTTGTCTGAGACAAGAAGATGAGAAAGAGGGTTTGTCTAAGACAAGAAGATGATAAAGAGGGTTTGTCTGAGACAAGAAGATGAGAAAGAGGGTTTGTCTGAGACAAGAAGATGAGAAAGAGGGTTTGTCTGAGACAAGAAGATGAGAAAGAGGGTTTGTCTGAGACAAGAAGATGAGAAAGAGGGTTTGTCTGAGACAAGAAGATGAGAAAGAGGGTTTGTCTGAGACAAGAAGATGAGAAAGAGGGTTTGTCTGAGACAATAAGAGGAGAAAGAGGGTTTGTCTGAGACAAAAAGATGGGATATAGGGTTTGTCTGAGACAAGAAGATGAGAAAGAGGGTTTGTCTGAGACAAGATGATGAGAAAGAGGGTTTGTCTGAGACAAGAAGATGAGAAAGAGGGTTTGTCTGAGACAAGAAGATGAGAAAGAGGGTTTGTCTGAGACAAGAAGATGAGAAAGAGGGTTTGTCTGAGACAAGAAGATGAGAAAGAGGGTTTGTCTGAGACAAGAAGATGAGATATAGGGTTTGTCTGAGACAAGAAGATGAGAAAGAGGGTTTGTCTGAGACAAGATGATGAGAAAGAGGGTTTGTCTGAGACAAGAAGATGAGACAGAGGGTTTGTCTGAGACAAGAAGATGAGAAAGAGGGTTTGTCGGAGACAAGATTATGAGAAAGAGGGCTTGTCTGAGACAAGAAGATGAGAAATAGGGTTCGTCTGAGACAAGAATATGAGAAAGAGGGTTTGTCTGAGACAAGAAGATGAGAAAGAGGGTTTGTCTGAGACAAGAAGATGAGAAAGAGGGTTTGTCTGAGACAAGAAGAAAAGAAAGAGGGTTTGTCTGAAACAAAAAGATGAGTAAGAGGGTTTGTCTGAGACAAGAAGATGAGAAAGAGTGTTTGTCTGAGACAAGATGATGAGAAAGAGGGTTTGTCTGAGACAAGAATATGAGAAAGAGGGTTTGTCTGAGACAAGAAGATGAGAAAGAGGGTTTGTCTGAGACATGATGATGAGAAAGAGGGTTTGTCTAAGACAAGAAGATGAGAAAGAGGGTTTGTCTGAGACAAGAATATGAGATATAGGGTTTGTCTGAGACAAGAAGATGAGAAAGAGGGTTTGTCTGAGACAAGATGATGAGAAAGAGGGTTTGTCTGAGACAAGAAGATGAGACAGAGGGTTTGTCTGAGACAAGAAGATGAGAAAGAGGGTTTGTCGGAGACAAGATTATGAGAAAGAGGGCTTGTCTGAGACAAGAAGATGAGAAATAGGGTTCGTCTGAGACAAGAATATGAGAAAGAGGGTTTGTCTGAGACAAGAAGATGAGAAAGAGGGTTTGTCTGAGACAAGAAGATGAGAAAGAGGGTTTGTCTGAGACAAGAAGAAAAGAAAGAGGGTTTGTCTGAAACAAAAAGATGAGTAAGAGGGTTTGTCTGAGACAAGAAGATGAGAAAGAGGGTTTGTCTGAGACAAGATGATGAGAAAGAGGGTTTGTCTGAGACAAGAATATGAGAAAGAGGGTTTGTCTGAGACAAGAAGATGAGAAAGAGGGTTTGTCTGAGACATGATGATGAGAAAGAGGGTTTGTCTGAGACAAGAAGATGAGAAAGAGGGTTTGTCTGTGACAAGAAGATGAGAAAGAGGGTTTGTCTGAGACAAGAAGATGAGAAAGAGGGTTTGTGTGAGACAATAAGAGGAGAAAGAGGGTTTGTCTGAGACGAGAATATGAGAAAGAGGGTTTGTCTGAGACAAGAAGATGAGAAAGAGGGTTCGTCTGAGACAAGAAGATGAGAAAGAGGGTTTGTCTGAGACAAGAAGATGAGAAAGAGGGATTGTCTGAGACAAGATGATGAGAAAGAGGGTTTGTCTGAGACAAGAAGATGAGAAAGAGGGATTGTCTGAGACAAGATGATGAGAAAGAGGGTTTGTCTGAGACAAGAAGATGAGAAAGAGGGTTTTTCTGAGACAAGTAGAAGAGAAAGAGGGTTTGTCTGAGACAAAAAGAGGAGTAAGAGGGTTTGTCTGAGACAAGAAGATGAGAAAGAGGGTTTGTCTGAGACAAGAAGATGAGAAAGAGGGTTTGTCTGAGACAAGAAGATGAGAAAGAGGGTTTGTCTGAGACAAGAAGATGAGAAAGAGGGTTTGTCTGAGACAAGATGATGAGAAAGAGGGTTTGTCTGAGACAAGAAGATGAGAAAGAGGGTTTGTCTGAGACAAGAATATGAGAAAGAGGGTTTGTCTGAGACAAGAAGATGAGAAAGAGGGTTTGTATGAGACAAGAAGATGAGAAAGAGGGTTTGTCTGAGACAAGAAGATGAGAAAGAGGGTTTGTCTGAGACAAGAAGATGAGAAAGAGGATTTGTCTGAGACAAGAAGATGGGAAAGAGGGTTTGTCTGAGACAAGAAGATGAGAAAGAGGGTTTGTCTGAGACAAGAAGATGAGAAAGAGGGTTTGTCTGAGACAAGAAGATGAGAAAGAGGGTTTGTCTGAGACAAGAAGATGAGAAAGAGGGTTTGTCTGAGACAAGAAGATGAGAAAGAGGGTTTGTCTGAGACAAGAAGATGAGAAAGAGGGTTTGTCTGAGACAAGAAGATGAGAAAGAGGGTTTTTCTGAGACAAGAAGATGAGAAAGAGGGTTTGTCTGAGACAAAAAGATGAGAAAGAGGGTTTGTCTGAGACAAGAAGATGAGAAAGAGGGTTTGTCTGAGACAAGAAGATGAGAAAGAGGGTTTGTCTAAGACAAGAAGATGAGAAAGAGGGTTTGTCTGAGACAAGAAGATGAGAAAGAGGGTTTGTCTGAGACAAGAAGATGAGAAAGAGGGTTTGTCTGAGACAAGAAGATGAGAAAGAGGGTTTGTCTGAGACAAGAAGATGAGAAAGAGGGTTTGTCTGAGACAAGAAGATGAGAAAGAGGGTTTGTCTGAGACAAGAAGATGAGAAAGAGGGTTTGTCTGAGACAAGAAGATGAGAAAGAGGGTTTGTCTGAGACAAGAAGATGAGAAAGAGGGTTTGTCTGAGACAAGAAGATGAGAAAGAGGGTTTTTCTGAGACAAGAAGATGAGAAAGAGGGTTTGTCTGAGACAAGAAGACGAGAAAGAGGGTTTGTCTGAGACAAGAAGATGAGAAAGAGGGTTTGTCTGAGACAAGAAGATGAGAAAGAGGGTTTGTCTGAGAGAAGAAGATGAGAAATAGGGTTTGTCTGAGAAAAGAAAATGAGAAAGAGGGTTTGTCTGAGACAAGAAGATGAGAAAGAGGGTTTGTCTAAGACAAGAAGATGATAAAGAGGGTTTGTCTGAGACAAGAAGATGAGAAAGAGGGTTTGTCTGAGACAAGAAGATGAGAAAGAGGGTTTGTCTGAGACAAGAAGATGAGAAAGAGGGTTTGTCTGAGACAAGAAGATGAGAAAGAGGGTTTGTCTGAGACAAGAAGATGAGAAAGAGGGTTTGTCTGAGACAAGAAGATGAGAAAGAGGGTTTGTCTGAGACAATAAGAGGAGAAAGAGGGTTTGTCTGAGACAAAAAGATGGGATATAGGGTTTGTCTGAGACAAGAAGATGAGAAAGAGGGTTTGTCTGAGACAAGATGATGAGAAAGAGGGTTTGTCTGAGACAAGAAGATGAGAAAGAGGGTTTGTCTGAGACAAGAAGATGAGAAAGAGGGTTTGTCGGAGACAAGATTATGAGAAAGAGGGCTTGTCTGAGACAAGAAGATGAGAAATAGGGTTCGTCTGAGACAAGAATATGAGAAAGAGGGTTTGTCTGAGACAAGAAGATGAGAAAGAGGGTTTTGTCTGAGACAAGAAGATGAGAAAGAGGGTTTGTCTGAGACAAGAAGAAAAGAAAGAGCGTTTGTCTGAGACAAAAAGATGAGTAAGAGGGTTTGTCTGAGACAAGAAGATGAGAAAGAGGGTTTGTCTGAGACAAGATGATGAGAAAGAGGGTTTGTCTGAGACAAGAAGATGAGAAAGAGGGTTTGTCTGAGACAAGAAGATGAGAAAGAGGGTTTGTCTGAGACATGATGATGAGAAAGAGGGTTTGTCTGAGACAAGAAGATGAGAAAGAGGGTTTGTATGAGACAAGAAGATGAGAAAGAGGGTTTGTCTGAGACAAGAAGATGAGAAAGAGGGCTTGTCTGAGACAAGAAGATGAGAAAGAGGGTTTTTCTGAGACAAGAAAATGAGAAAGAGGGTTTGTCTGAGACAAGAAGATGAGAAAGAGGGTTTGTCTGAGACAAGAGGATGAGAAAGAGGGTTTGTCTGAGACAAGAAGATGAGAAAGAGGGTTTGTCTGAGACAAGAAGATGAGAAAGAGGGTTTGTATGAGACAAGAAGATGAGAAAGAGGGTTTGTCTGAGACAAGAAGATGAGAAAGAGGGTTTGTCTGAGACAAGAAGATGGGAAAGAGGGTTTGTCTGAGACAAGAAGATGAGAAAGAGGGTTTGTCTGAGACAAGAAGATGAGAAAGAGGGTTTGTCTGAGACAAGAAGATGAGAAAGAGGGTTTGTCTGAGACAAGAAGATGAGAAAGAGGGTTTGTCTGAGACAAGAAGATGAGAGAGGGTTTGTCTGAGACAAGAAGATGAGAAAGAGGGTTTTTCTGAGACAAGAAGATGAGAAAGAGGGTTTGTCTGAGAAAAGAAGATGAGAAAGAGGGTTTGTCTGAGACAAGAAGATGAGAAAGAGGGTTTGTCTGAGACAAGAAGATGAGAAAGAGGGTTTGTCTGAGACAAGAAGATGAGAAAGAGGGTTTGTCTGAGACAAGAAGATGAGAAAGAGGGTTTTTCTGAGACAAGAAGATGAGAAAGAGGGTTTGTCTGAGACAAGAAGATGAGAAAGAGGGTTTGTCTGAGACAAGAAGATGAGAAAGAGGGTTTGTCTGAGACAAGAAGATGAGAAAGAGGGTTTGTCTGAGACAAGAAGATGAGAAAGAGGGTTTGTCTGAGACAAGAAGATGAGAAAGAGGGTTTGTCTGAGACAAGAAGATGAGAAAGAGGGTTTGTCTGAGACAAGAAGATGAGAAAGAGGGTTTGTCTGAGACAAGAAGATGAGAAAGAGGGTTTGTCTGAGACAAGAAGATGAGAAAGAGGGTTTGTCTGAGACAAGAAGATGAGAAAGAGGGTTTGTCTGAGACAAGAAGATGAGAAAGAGGGTTTGTCTGAGACAAGAAGATGAGAAAGAGGGTTTGTCTGAGACATGATGATGAGAAAGAGGGTTTGTCTGAGACAAGAAGATGAGAAAGAGGGTTTGTCTGAGACAAGAAGATGAGAAAGAGGGTTTGTCTGAGACAAGAAGATGGGAAAGAGGGTTTGTCTGAGACAAGAAGATGAGAAAGAGGGTTTGTCTGAGACAAGAAGATAAGAAAGAGGGTTTGTCTGAGACAAGAAGATGAGAAAGAGGGTTTGTCTGAGACAAGAAGATGAGAGAGAGGGTTTGTCTGAGACAAGAAGATGAGAAAGAGGGTTTTTCTGAGACAAGAAGATGAGAAAGAGGGTTTGTCTGAGACAAGAAGATGAGAAAGAGGGTTTGTCTGAGACAAGAAGATGAGAAAGAGGGTTTGTCTGAGACAAGAAGATGAGAAAGAGGGTTTGTCTGAGACAAGAAGATGAGAAAGAGGGTTTGTCTGAGACAAGAAGATGAGAAAGAGGGTTTTTCTGAGACAAGAAGATGAGAAAGAGGGTTTGTCTGAGACAAGAAGATGAGAAAGAGGGTTTGTCTGAGACAAGAAGATGAGAAAGAGGGTTTGTCTGAGACAAGAAGATGAGAAAGAGGGTTTGTCTGAGACAAGAAGATGAGAAAGAGGGTTTGTCTGAGACAAGAAGATGAGAAAGAGGGTTTGTCTGAGACAAGAAGATGAGAAAGAGGGTTTGTCTGAGACAAGAAGATGAGAAAGAGGGTTTGTCTGAGACAAGAAGATGAGAAAGAGGGTTTGTCTGAGACAAGAAGATGAGAAAGAGGGTTTGTCTGAGACAAGAAGATGAGAAAGAGGGTTTGTCTGAGACAAGAAGATGAGAAAGAGGGTTTTTCTGAGACAAGAAGATGAGAAAGAGGGTTTGTCTGAGACAAGAAGATGAGAAAGAGGGTTTGTCTGAGACAAGAAGATGAGAAAGAGGGTTTGTCTGAGACTAGAAGATGAGAAAGAGGGTTTGTCTGAGACAAGAAGATGAGAAAGAGGGTTTGTCTGAGAAAAGAAAATGAGAAAGAGGGTTTGTCTGAGACAAGAAGATGAGAAAGAGGGTTTGTCTGAGACAAGAAGATGAGAAAGAGGGTTTGTCTGAGACAAGAAGATGAGAAAGAGGGTTTGTCTGAGACAAGAAGATGAGAAAGAGGGTTTGTCTGAGACAAGATGATGAGAAAGAGGGTTTGTCTGAGACAAGAAGATGAGAAAGAGGGTTTGTCTGAGACAAGAAGATGAGAAAGAGGGTTTGTCTGAGACAAGAAGATGAGAAAGAGGGTTTGTCTGAGACAAGAAGATGAGAAAGAGGGTTTGTCTGAGACAAGAAGATGAGATATAGGGTTTGTCTGAGACAAGAAGATGAGAAAGAGGGTTTGTCTGAGACAAGAAGATGAGAAAGAGGGTTTGTGTGAGACAAGAAGATGAGATATAGGGTTTGTCTGAGACAAGAAGATGAGAAAGAGGGTTTGTCTGAGACAAGAAGATGAGAAAGAGGGTTTGTCTGAGACAAGAAGATGAGAAAGAGGGTTTGTCTGAGACAAGAAGATGAGAAAGAGGGTTTGTCTGAGACAAGAAGATGAGAAAGAGGGTTTTTCTGAGACAAGAAGATGAGAAAGAGGGTTTGTCTGAGACAAGAAGATGAGAAAGAGGGTTTGTCTGAGACAAGAAGATGAGAAAGAGGGTTTGTCTGAGACTAGAAGATGAGAAAGAGGGTTTGTCTGAGACAAGAAGATGAGAAAGAGGGTTTGTCTGAGAAAAGAAAATGAGAAAGAGGGTTTGTCTGAGACAAGAAGATGAGAAAGAGGGTTTGTCTGAGACAAGAAGATGAGAAAGAGGGTTTGTCTGAGACAAGAAGATGAGAAAGAGGGTTTGTCTGAGACAAGAAGATGAGAAAGAGGGTTTGTCTGAGACAAGATGATGAGAAAGAGGGTTTGTCTGAGACAAGAAGATGAGAAAGAGGGTTTGTCTGAGACAAGAAGATGAGAAAGAGGGTTTGTCTGAGACAAGAAGATGAGAAAGAGGGTTTGCCTGAGACAAGAAGATGAGAAAGAGGGTTTGTCTGAGACAAGAAGATGAGATATAGGGTTTGTCTGAGACAAGAAGATGAGAAAGAGGGTTTGTCTGAGACAAGATGATGAGAAAGAGGGTTTGTCTGAGACAAGAAGATGAGAAAGAGGGTTTGTCTGAGACAAGAAGATGAGAAAGAGGGTTTGTCGGAGACAAGATTATGAGAAAGAGGGCTTGTCTGAGACAAGAAGATGAGAAAGAGGGTTTGTCTGAGACAAGAAGATGAGAAAGAGGGTTTTTCTGAGACAAGAAGATGAGAAAGAGGGTTTGTCTGAGACAAGAAGATGAGAAAGACGGTTTGTCTGAGACAAGAAGATGAGAAAGAGGGTTTGTCTGAGACAAGATGTAGAATCTGGCGAGCGAGGAGAATAACAACAGAATGAAATAGATTCACAGGAAGAGTAAGAAGGTGAGATTCTGAGTTTGAGACAGACCAGCAAGTAGTGAAACGGTGTGACCGGCCGAAGGTGAAGAGAACTGGGAGCAGAAACCAAGCCAAGGGCTACACTCGTCTTGTTGCTCTTTGTTCTGTTAGAGTTACTCCTGTTGTTTCTATTTGTTCTGTTAGGGCTACACTAGTGTTGTTTCTATTTGTCCTGTTAGCTGTTAAGGCTACACTCGTGTTGTTGCTATTTGTCCTGTTAGCTGTTAAGGCTACATTAGTGTTGTTGCTATTTGTTCTTTTAGGGCTACACTCGTGTTGAGTCTATTTGTTCTGTGTGGGCTACTCTCGTGTTGTTTCTATTTGTTCTGTTAGCTGTTATGGCTACACTCGTGTTATTGCTATTTGTTCTGTTAGAGCTACTCTCGTGTTGTTTCTATTTGTTCTGTTAGGGCTACACTCTTGTTGTTTCTATTTGTTCTGTTACGGCTACACTCGTGTTGTTTCTATTTGTTCTGTTAGGGCTACACTCGTGTGGTTGCTCTTTGTTCTGTTAGAGCTACACTCGAGTTGTTGCTATTTGTTCTGTTAGGGCTACACTAGTGTTGTTTCTTTTTGTCCTGTTAGTTGTTAAGGCTACACTCGTGTTGTTGCTATTTGTCCTGTTAGGGCTACACTAGTGTTGTTGCTATATGTTCTGTTAGGGCTACATTAGTGTTGTTGCTATTTGTTCCGTAAGTACTACATTCTCGTTGTTCTTTTTCTGTTTACTTAACTGTAAAAAAGATCACTACATTGTTTATATCTCAGGAAGGCAGAGTAAGAAGGTGACCGGATCGTGCATCTCTTTCATTTTACAGGCTGAAGTTCACAACCAATATATCCTCAATCTCCCTTCTTCCACCTTCTCACCATCTCCCCACATCCCCCTTTTTCCACCCTTCAGGCTGAAGATCTAAACAGCATATCTGTCCCCAAAAGCCTCTCAATCCGCCCTTACAAGCGTGACGCCTCTGTGACTTTATTTTACGTACCATTATTGCCATCATCTTTGCCCTGGTCACGTGGTATTGTTGTGATTTGTCCAGCGTTGTTGATTGGATGTTTGTGTTGACAATGTCCCCGTGATGTATGTGCTGGCTCTGTGAGAAATGAGAGCAGCATTGTGGGATGGAGGTCAGTGTCAGGCAGAGACCCTCTCAGATCTACGAGGCTTCCAACACAATCTCCTCGATCCGAGATTTGATCCGAGACACCGATACACAATCCGAAGACAGCGGAGGCGAAACAAACTAATGATATAATCATTCATGATTGACAGATCAGTATAGATCTCGACACGTGAACGGCAGAAATTGACGCGGATTAGACCGTGATTGAACCCAGCCACAGACCCGCCATAATCTGGCCAAATCCACAGAAAAGTGGGGCTGAGTAGAGGGTGAGAGATGGAGACTCGGAGGATAGAGCACGGCAGCCAAGTAGGATGAGAGAGGGGTGAAGGAAAACTAGAATAAATGAGGATCAAATGAGAGCTGGAAGATCTGAGATAGAATGGAGAAATAGACGGGATCCTAATAGCTTTCATAATGGCTCAAGTAATCATAATCTAGAGCCGGATTTCTGACAACAGATCAATAGTAGATAAAGAGATGTGATCGATAATCTCAATTTGATTTCATCGGTGATTGGTGCTGATGGTTGTGGTGATGGTTGTGGTGGTGGTGGTGGTGGTGGTGGTGGTTGTGGTGGTGGTGGTTGTGGTGGTGGTGGTGGTGGTTGTGGTGGTGGTGGTGGTGGTGGTTGTGGTGGTGGTGGTGGTGGTGGTTGTGGTGGTCGTGGTGGTGGTGGTGGTGGTGGTGGTGGTTGTGGTGGTGGTGGTGGTGATGGTGGTGGTGGTGGTGGTGGTGGTGGTGGTGGTGGTGGTGGTGATGATGGTGATGGTGGTGGTTGTGGTAGTGGTTGTGGTGGTGATGGTGGTGGTGGTGGTGATGGTGGTGGTGGTGGTGGTGGTGGTGGTGGTGGTGGTGATGATGGTGATGGTGGTGGTTGTGGTAGTGGTTGTGGTGGTGGTGGTGGTGGTGGTGATGGTTGTGGTGGTGGTGGTGGTGGTGATGGTTGTGATGGTGGTGGTGGTGATGGTTGTGGTGGTGATGGTGGTGGTGATGGTGGTGATGGTGGTGGTGATGGTGGTGGTGATGGTGGTGATGGTGGTGGTGATGGTGGTGGTTGTGGTAGTGGTTGTGGTGGTGGTGGTGATGGTGATGGTGGTAGTGGATGTGGTGGTGGAAGTGGTTGTGGTAGTGGTTGTGTGGTGGATGTGGTGGGGATGGTGGTGGTGGTGGTGGTTGTGGTGGTAGTCGTGGTTGTTGTGGTAGTTGTGGTGGGGGTGGTGGTGGTGGTGGTGGTGGTGGTGGTGGTGATGGTGGTGATGGTGGTGGTGATGGTGGTGGTTGTGGTAGTGGTGGTGGTGATGGTGGTGGTGGATGTGGTGGTGGTGGTGGTTGTGGTAGTGGTTGTGGTGGTGGATGTGGTGGGGATGGTGGTGGTGGTGGTGGTTGTGGTGGTAGTTGTGGTTGGGTTTGTGGTTGTTGTGGTAGTTGTGGTGGGGGTGGTGGTGGTGGTGGTAGTGGTGGTGGTGGTAGTGGTGGTTGTGGTGGTGGTGGTGGTGGTGGTTGTAGTGGTGGTGGTGGTTGTGGTGGTGCCGCTGGTGGTAGTTGTAGTGGTAGTGGTGGTTGTGGTGGTGGTGGTGGTGGTGGTTGTGGTGGTGGTGGTTGTGGTGGTGGTGGTGGTTGTGGTGGTGCTGCTGGTGGTTGTGGTGGTGGTTGTGGTGGTGGTATTATTGATTTACAAGGTCTGCCGAGCGGTTCGTTTTGTCGCACACAGCGCTAAGCTGAGAGATGTGTAAGTTCATTGTAGCTGGGGAGTAGAGCCGGGGAGTAGAGCCGGGGAGTAGAGCCGGGGAGAGGAGCTGGGGAGTGGAGCCGGGAAGTAGAGCCGGGGAGTGGAGCTGGGGAGTGGAGCTGGAGAGTGGAGCTGGAGAGTGGAGCTGGAGAGTGGAGCTGGGAAGTAGAGCTGAGGAGTGGAGCTGGGGAGTGGAGCTGGGAAGTGGAGCTGGGGAGTGGAGCTGAGGAGTGAAGCTGGGAAAGTGGAGCTGGGAAGTAGAAATGAGGAGTGGAGCTGGGGAGTGGAGCTGGGAAGTGGAGCTGGGGAGTGGAGCTGGGGAGTGGATCTGGGCAGTAGAGCTGGGGAGTGGAGCTGGAGAGTGGAGCTGGGAAAGTGGAGCTGGGAAGTAGAGCTGAGGAGTGGAGCTGGGGAGTGGAGCTGGGAAGTGGAGCTGGGGAGTGGAGCTGGGGAGTGGAGCTTGGGAGTGGAGCTGGGAAGTGGAGCTGGGAAGTGGAGCTGAGGAGTGGAGCTGGGGAGTAGATCTGGGGAGTGGAGCTGAATAATTTGTTTTCTTGCTGGTGAGTAGAACTGTATAAGGTGTTTTGTAGTTGGTTAGGGGAGCTGGGGAGTGGAACTGTTGAAGGTGTTACAAAACAGCTGGGGAGTGTAGCTGGAAGTGTAGCTGTATGAGGAGTTTTGTAGCTGGGAAGTGGAGCTGTATAAGAAGTTTTGTAGCTCGGGAGTGTAGCTGGGGAGTGTAGCTGTATAAGGTGTTTTGTAGCTGGAGAGTAGAGCTGTATGAGGTGTTTTGTAGCTGGGGAGGGGAGCTGTATGAGGTATTTTCTAGCTGAGATGTGTAGTTGTATAAAGTGTTTTGTAGCTGGGGAATGAAGCAGTATGAGGTGTTTTGAAGCTGGGGGGTGTAGCTGCATAAGGCGTTTTGTAGCTGGGAAATGGAGCAGTTTAAGGTGTTTTGAAGCTGGAGAATGTAGCTACATAAGGTGTTTTGCAGCTGGGGAGTAGAGCTGTATAAGGTGTTTTGAAGATGGAGAGTGGAGCAGTATGATGTGTTTTGTAGCTGGGAAGTGGAGCTGTATAAGGTGTTTTGTAGCTGGGAAGTGGAGCTGTATAAGTGTTTTGTAATTAGGAGTGGAGCTGTATTAGGTATTTTGTGGCTTGGGAGTGGAGCTGTATAAGGTGTTTTGTAGCTGGAGAGTGTAGCTGCACAAGGTGTTGTGTAGCTGGGGAGTAGGGCTGTATACGGCATTTTTTAGCTGGGGAGTGAATCTATATCAGGTATTTTGTAGCTGGAGAGTGTAGCTGCATAAGGTGTTTTGTAGCTGGGGAGTGGTGCTGTATAAACTGTTTTGTAGCTGTGCAGTGCAGCTGTAGAAGGTGTTTTGTAGCTGGGGAGTGAAGCATTATAAGGTTTTTTTAAGCTGGGGAGTATAGCTGCATAAGGTGTTTTGTAGCTGGGGAGTGGAGCTGTATAAGGTGTTTTGTAGCTGGGAAGTACAGCTGTATAAGGTGTTTTGTAGCTGGGGAGTAGAGCTGTATGAGGTGTTTTGTAGCTGGGGAATGGAGCAGTATGAGGTGTTTTGAAGCTGGGGAGTGTAGCTGCATAAGGTGTTTTGTAGCTGGGGAATGGAGCACTATGAGGTGTTTTGAAGCTGGGGAGTGTATCTGCATAATGTGTTTTGTAGCTGGGGAGTAGAGCTGTATAAGGTGTTTTGAAGCTGGGGAATGGATCAGTATGATGTGTTTTGTAGCTTGGAAGTGGAGCTGTATAAGGTGTTTTGTAGCTGGGAAGTGGAGCTGTATAAGGTGTTTTGTAGCTGAAGAGTGTAGCTGCACAAGGTGTTGTGTAGCTGTGGAGTAGGGCTGTATACGGCATTTTGTAGCTAGGGAGTGAATCTGTATCAGGTATTTTGTAGCGAAAGTGTAGCTGCATAAGGTGTTTTGTAGCTGGGGAGTGAAGAATTGTAAGTTTTTTTTTAGTTGGGGAGTATAGCTGCATAAGGTGTTTTGTAGCTGGAGAGTAGAGCTGTACAAGGTATATTGTAGCTGGGGAGTGGAGCTGTATAAGGTGTTTTGTAGCTGGGAAGTACAGCTGTATAAGGTATATTGTACTTGGGGAGTGTAGCTGCATAAGGTGTTTTGTTGCTGGGAAGTGTAGCTGCATAAGGTGTTTTGTCCCTGGGGAGTGAAGCATTATAAGGTGTTTTATAGCTGGGAAGTGAAGCATTATAAGTTGTTTTGTAGCTGGGGAGTGTAGCGGCATAAGGTGTTTTGTAGCTGGGGAGTGGAGCTGTGGAGTGGAATTTCTAGCAGTTACCTGCTGACCTTAGCATTGTTAGACATGTCAGCATTTGTAATACAGCCTCTCGGCCTCTCCCAGTGGCCATTGGCCCCTGTACAACATATACGTTAATCTGAGTTCCTTCTTAGATTCTGTTTTCCATGTGTTTGGATCTACCTCCCTTTTCTGTCCCTGGAGATTTCACGTGGGAGTGTCTGTCCTCGGGGTATGTTCTATTCAGCTCCATTTTCTTCGTTCCAGTGGATGTTGTTGATTCCGGTCCCACAAATCTTCATTTATCACCCTGTCCTGCCACTTTATGCCTATTATCCTTCGTTGGCATCTGTTAACGAATGACTGGAGTCTTTGTTGTATGACCAGGTCTCCGCTCCAACATCAACACCGACTTGACACTGGCCTTGAATATTCTTTGGTGTGAATCTTGATCTCTCTGGATCGCCATATGTTGTGTAGTGGCTGGAATGCTCCTCTTACCTTTGCAATTCTGATCCTACACCTGTACCTCCTGATGTGTCTATTGTGCTGCCCAAATAGGTAAAAGTATCCACTTCCTCCAATTGCTCTCCCTCCAACATGATTGGTTCTTTGCTGTTAGTGTTGAGTTAAAGTGGCTTGGTTTTCTTCATGTTGGTATTCAGTCCCCGTTTGGACAATTGTTCTGTCACTCTATCAAGTTTCTCTTGGCCTTGGCTTTGACTGTGTGACAAAAGTACCAGATCATCTGTGAAGTCCAGGTCCTCCAATTGTGACAATAGTCTCCACTGACTACCAGTTGTTTTGCCTTCGATTGCTGACTTCATTATCTAATCTATAGGAAACAAGAACCGGAAAGAAGAGAGCAGACATCCCTGTCTCACCCCAGTTTCCACCCCCAAAGCTGTCAGTCAGTACTCCTTCATGTACCATTCTACTAACTGTGTCTTTGTATATATTCTGGATGAGGGTTGTGTACTTCTCTGGTATCCCATAGTGTCTCAACAGTTACCGTAGAGTACTTCGATCCACACTGTCAAACGCCTTTTCATAGTCTATAAAATGTGTATATAGGGATGATTTCCATTCAATGCTTTGTTTTACTATGATGTGTAGCGTAGCTTTATGATCTGTGCATGATCTGCCCTGTGGTAGCGTAGCTTTATGATCTGTGCATGATCTGCCCTGTGGTAGCGTAGCTTTATGATCTGTGCATGATCTGCTCTGTGGTAGCGTAGCTATATGATCTGTGCATGATCTTCCCTGATGAAATCCTGCCTGTTCCTCTCTGAGCTGTTTGTCTACTTCAGTTTTTAATCTGTCCAAGATGATTCTGTTGAATACCTTGCCTGGCTCCGACAGCAATGTAATCCCTCTATAACTGCTGCAATCTGCCAGGTCTCCCTTCTTCGACAGTTTAATCAGATCTCCTTCTTCCCACTCTGTTGGCACTCTCCCCACTTCCCATTCTGTTGGCACGCTCTCCTTCTTCCCATTCTGTTGGCACGCTCTCCTTCTTCCCACTCTGTTGGCACGCTCTCCTCTTCCCATTCTGTTGGCATGCTCTCCTCTTCCCACTCTGTTGGCACTCTCTCCTCTTCCCACTCTGTTGGCACTCTCCCCACTTCCCATTCTGTTGGCACTCTCCCCACTTCCCATTCTGTTGGCACTCTCTCCTCTTCCCATTCTGTCGGCACTCTCCCCACTTCCCATTCTGTTGGCACTCTCTCCTCTTCCTATTCTGTTGGCACTCTCCCCACTTCCCATTCTGCTGGCACGCTCTCCTCTTCCCATTCTGTTGGCACGCTCTCCTCTTCCCATTCTGTTGGCACTCTCCCCACTTCCCATTCTGTTGGCACTCTCTCCTCTTCCTATTCTGTTGGCACTCTCCCCACTTCCCATTCTGTTGGCACGCTCTCCTCTTCCCACTCTGTTGGCACGCTCTCCTCTTCCCATTCTGTTGGCACGCTGTCCTCTTCCCATTCTGTTGGCACGCTCTCCTCTTCCCATTCTGTTGGCACGCTCTCCTCTTCCCATTCTGTTGGCACGCTCTCCTCTTCCCATATCTTCTTAAATAATCTTTGAAATATGTCGGTGGCCTTCTCTCTGCCATTACAGTTCCTTCTGCTATTCCATACGATCCTGCGGCTTTTGATAGCGCATTGTTGGGAGGAAAGTCGTTGGGAGGAAAGTCGATGGGAGGAAAGTCGTTGGGAGGAAAGTCGTTGGGAGGAAAGTCGTTGGGAGGAAAGTCGTTGGGAGGAAAGTCGTTGGGAGGAAAGTCGTATTGTATAATGGTCTTGTGTAGTTATTCTAGTGCCCCCAATTAAGTGTTCGTGATAATTGCCCAATTATCTGAGTTGTTGCATATTTGTTGGATTTCCACGGTGATTCTTCGATTTCATGACACCCTAAGTATGTGATTGATTTGCTGCCGCTCAATGACGATAGTGGTTAGTCCATATTGTCTAGATGTTCTCATGACCTGTGTTGTCGACTTTCATTTTTATGTTCTATTTTTACATGTTGTATTTTTACATGTTGTACTTTTACATGTTGTATTTTTACATGTTGTACTTTTACATGTTGTACTTTTACATGTTGTACTTTTACATGTTGTATTTTTACATGTTGTACTTTTACATGTTGTACTTTTACATGTTGTATTTTTACATGTTGTACTTTTACATGTTGTATTTTTACATGTTGTATTTTTACATGTTGTACTTTTACATGTTGTACTTTTACATGTTGTATTTTTACATGTTGTATTTTTACATGCTGTATTTTTACATGTTGTATTTTTACATGTTGTACTTTTACATGTTGTATTTTTACATGTTGTATTTTTACATGTTGTATTTTTACATGTTGTATTTTTACATGCTGTATTTTTACATGTTGTACTTTTACATGTTGTATTTTTACATGTTGTACTTTTACATGTTGTACTTTTACATGTTGTATTTTTACATGTTGTATTTTTACATGTTGTACTTTTACATGTTGTACTTTTACATGTTGTATTCTTACATGTTGTATTTTTACATGTTGTACTTTTACATGCTGTATTTTTACATGTTGTACTTTTACATGCTGTACTTTTACATGTTGTATTCTTACATGTTGTACTTTTACATGCTGTACTTTTACATGTTGTACTTTTACATGCTGTACTTTTACATGCTGTACTTTTACATGTTGTACTTTTACATGTTGTACTTTTACATGCTGTATTTTTACATGTTGTACTTTTACATGCTGTACTTTTACATGTTGTATTCTTACATGTTGTACTTTTACATGCTGTACTTTTACATGTTGTACTTTTACATGCTGTACTTTTACATGTTGTATTCTTACATGCTGTACTTTTACATGCTGTACTTTTACATGTTGTATTTTTACATGCTGTACTTTTACATGTTGTATTCTTACATGCTGTACTTTTACATGTTGTATTTTTACATGCTGTACTTTTACATGTTGTATTCTTACATGCTGTACTTTTACATGTTGTATTTTTACATGCTGTACTTTTACATGTTGTATTCTTACATGCTGTACTTTTACATGTTGTATTTTTACATGCTGTACTTTTACATGTTGTATTTTTACATGCTGTACTTTTACATGTTGTATTCTTACATGCTGTACTTTTACATGCTGTACTTTTACATGCTGTACTTTTACATGTTGTACTTTTACATGTTGTATTTTTTCATGTATTTTTACATGTATTTTTACATGATGTATTTAGTTTATCAATATGTTGTTGCGATTGTATTTCTCAGGATGTGATGACTGCTTGATCGTCTGTGATAAAAAGTTGGTTGAAGAGTTCAGCTGGTTTGTCCGTCCCTTGGGTTGGCTGTTTTACAAATGTGGTCTACATAAGCCATGAACAACAAATAGGATAGCGCACACCCTTGCCGTACTTCAGGTGGGACACGGTTGAAAATTCCCGTCACCGACACTTCCGACTTCATCATGTCACTGTTGAGTACCGGGTTAGCCTTCCTTCTTCGATCCCTTCTCCTTAACCAGCCTGCCTGTTGCAGCCTGTACCGGGTTAGTCTTCCTTCTTCGATCCCTTCTCCTTAACCAGCCTGCCTGTTGCAGCCTGTTAGCCAGAACAACCACATTGAGGTGTAGCAGGTCTTTGGAAGTTCTGGTTCGCTGACCCTCATGTAAGCAGCCAGCAATGAGTTGCTGACCCTGATGCTAGCTATGAGTCGCTGACCCTGATGCTAGCTATGAATCACTGACCCTGATGCTAGCTATGA
>JAVGWX010000009.1:93040504-93133004 GCA_036924085.1 Ariolimax columbianus
TTATACCTCCAGTTTCTAACTTCGGTCTATGATGTCTGAGACAAACATCAGTCTGTCCTTGCTGACTGCTAGTGTCATTCAGTGGTCCTTCCCATCATGATGAGGGAGGTGATTGGATTCTGCTGTGGGAGGCTGTAAAATTAGCAGTCTGCTCATTTCTGATTTGAAGAGAGTTTCTGTCCTTTGATGCACGCATGAGATGCACCTAATGATAGACAATCAGCAATATCATGTTGCATGCCAGCGCGCAGGCGGCAACCTTCAAGGGGTCGGAGAACAATTTCTAGAGACAGCGACTCACTTCTAACTTGCGATCCCTGTGGAGTATAGAACTCAAACTAAGGTTGGACACCTATTGATCTTCAGGCCTGCTTGTCAGGCAGCGGTTGTCGTGACTGACCTTGTCATTGAAATTTGAGCTCCGGAATCGTCCCCCCCCCCCCCCCCCAGTGTTCTAGTCAAACCAGCCTAAATCCATATTGTTGTTTTGGTGTTTCCCAAATGTGACTATGTGTGTACGTGTGCCATATGTGTACGTGTGCCATGTGTGTACGTGTGCCATATGTGTACTGTGCCATGTGTGCACGTGTGCAATATGTGTACGTGTGCTATGTATGTACGTGTGCCATATGTGTACGTGTGCCACGTTTGTTCGTGTGCCACGTGTTTACATTTGTCATGAAGCGCACAGGGAATACCAGAGGGACACACCATCTCCGGCAGCAAAAGCTGCCTTCAATACTGCTCGCACAGCTGTCCAGACCAGGCTTAGAGAGATGCAAGACTCCTGGCTCAGCAAAAGAGCTGACGAAATTGAGATGTTCGCCGAGCGTCATGACACCAAACGGTTTTACGAGGCACTGAAAGCTCTCTACGGCCCGCAGCCCTCTAGTAATACTCCAGTTCGCAGTGCGGGTGGGGCACTGCTAACAGATAAGGTTCAGATTCTAGACAGATGGGCAGACCACTTCTGCAAAATATTAAACCACCCATCGTCCATAAATGAAGAGGCCATCCGGCGAATGCCACAGGTGGAACTGAACCTGGCGTTGGATGAAGTAATTACTGAAGAGGAAGTCGACAGGGCAATCAGTTCACTATCTATAGGAAAAGCTCCAGGAGCTGATGCAATACCAGCAGAGGTATATAAGACAGCTGGCCCATCCCTCACCAGAAGGATCACTGAACTCTTCTGTCACATGTGGGCTGAAGGTAAAATTCCGCAGGAGCTAAAGGACGCCTCAATCGTTCACCTATACAAAAGAAATGTCAACCGTCAGGAATGCGACAATCATCGTGGAATATCGCTACTCTCCGTAGCAGGCAAGATCCTAGCGCGCTTACTGCTAAACAGACTCAACAAACACCTTGAACAAAGCCACCACCTCCCAGAAAGCCAATGTGGATTCAGAGCCGGAAGAGGAACAGTGGACATGATTTTTGCCGCTCGCCAAGTACAAGAGAAGTGTCGGGAACAAAATCAGGCCTTATACACCACATTTATTGATTTGACAAAGGCATTTGATACAGTTAACAGAGAAGGGCTGTGGATGATAATGTCTAAGTTTGGCTGCCCCAACAAGTTCATAACAATGGTGAAACAGCTACACGAAGGCATGTGTGCTCGTGTACTGGACAGCGGTGCAATCTCTAAAACGTTTCTAGTATCAAACGGAGTAAAACAAGGATGTGTACTCGCCCCGACTTTGTTCAGCATGATGTTCGCGGCCACGATGACAGACGCCTTCAGATCATTGGAGCTTGGAATACCCATAAAGTACCGCACAGATGGCAAATTACTCAATTCCAGAAGAATGAAGGCCAAAACCAAAGTGGCTGGCGACATAATCAGGGAACTTGTATTTGCTGACGACTGCGCTCTAATGAGCAACTCAGAACTGAACATGCAGGTTGGAATGGACCAGTTCTCTGCCGCATGCAAAAATTTTGGCCTGACCATAAATGCCAAAAAAACAGGTCATGTACCAACCAGCACCAGGCATGCCGTACACAAAACCAGAGACTACAGTCAGCGGGCAGACGTTGAATGCCGTAGACAAATTCACATATCTGGGCAGCACGCTGTCGAGATCTGTCAGCCTAGACGATGAGGTGGCAAGCAGAATAGCAAAGGCCAGCACAGCCTTTGGTAGAATGCGCGCGATGGTCTGGGCACGTCGTGGCATCAGCGTCAAGACCAAACTCAAAGTCTACCGTGCAACCATCATTCCAACCCTACTATACGCTTGCGAAAGCTGGACTGTATACTCTGGACATGCAAGGAGGTTAAACCACTTCCACACAGGTTGCCTGAGGCGAATATTCCACATCCGATGGCAAGATCGTGTCACTGACATCGAGGTTCTCTCGAGGGCTAACATGCCCAGCATTCATGCACTGCTAGAAAAAGTACGACTAGGATGGGCCAGACATCTCGTCCGTATGTCAGACAAGCGGCTCCCAAAGAGGCTTCTCTACGGCGAGCTGAGAGAGGGATGGCGCGAGAGAGGGCGCCCAAAGAAACGTTTTAAAGACGGTCTGAAGGACTCACTAAAAAGTTGCCAGATAAACATCGACACCTAGGAATATCTTGCGCAAAACAGATCTGACTGGAGAAACGCAGTCAAATCGGGTGTAGCTGCTGGTGAAGATGACCGTGTTGTGAAAGCCCAGAACAGACGCGAGACGCGGAAATCCCGAGCAGCGGGAACACCATCCCCTTCTACAAACCTCGTGTGCCCGATATGTAGCAGATGTTTTCGTGCTCGCATTGGCCTGTTCAGCCACATGCGCACCCACACCCAACAGGGAAATCTGTGACAAGGATGATGTCGGCGGTCCTCATCGACAACGATGGACAGCTATTATTATTATTATCGTGTGCCACGTGTGTACGTGTGCCAAACGTCTTCGTGTGCAATTTGTAAACATGGGCCATATTGTGCAATGTGTTTTGTATGTGCCATGTGTGTACGTGCGTACTGAACTGGTATCTGACTTCCTTGATATTATCTCCCAGCCAACGTTCGAGACACGTCTTCTCACTAACACCCTCGCTGCGCCTCTGTCAGGAATATCCGATCCCATCGTCTTCCTATCCTGCACACTGATCATTCCACTCTTGAGATTTTCCCGATCCTTCCACTCTTGAGATTTTCCCGATCCTCCCACTCTTCAGATATTCCCGATCCTCCCACTCTTGAGATTTTCCCGATCCTCCCTTTGTCGCTTAGAAACGGGAGATAAACCTGAGGAAATTGCTAGTCAGTAGCCACCTACACATTAGCCCCTACAGCAACCAGCCACCAGGCAGTGCACTAATGGACGTTGCTGTGTTACGTGCGAACATGTTGCCCTCACTCTCTCGGCGACCTCCCCCAACAGTTCAGCATCAAGGAGGTGTTCACGTGTAAGTCCCACAATCTCATCTACTCTTTCATGTGTTGCCAATGTGGCATGACAAGCACTGGGGGGACTGGTCAAGTCCCACAATCTCATCTACTCTTTCATGTGTTTCCAATGTGGTATGAAAAACACTGGGGGGACTGGTCAAGTCCCACAATCTCATCTACTCTTTCATGTGTTGCCAATGTGGCATGACAAGCACTGGGGGGACTGGTCTGTAACTGCATTCGCGTTTCCGTCAACACCTCAATGATATTTACAATACATGGGCTCCCCTATCGCCACCCATTTCAATGGTCCTGAGCACCAGGGCAAAGCCTATGTCAGTGACACAAAGTCTCTTGCTTCTTTGACGATCGTCATCGATTCGCACTTGAGAGTAAACGAATCTCCCACATGAGCTGTCTCCAGCCACATGGCATCAATATCTTCCCCACCTTTTCCTAATCCACATCTCAACCCTGCATCCGTCTGTCTTCCTCTTTCATCCCAACCCGTGTCACCCTTTTCTTGTTTCCGTATTAGGCTGCTATCAGCCTTCTCCCACTTTTCACACCCTCTGGCCACTTTATCCAGTCTCTGTCCGTCATTTGGTAAGCGGTCTACGATCCGAGAGGAGCCATACGACTTCTCAGATAAGTACCCTGATTACACCTTCATTCATTCATATCCCCCATCGGTGTGTTCTTAAATTCTTCTTTGATTTGCTAGCTCATTATTGCCGTTGTTGGTTGTCCCCGATGAAGGCCTATTGGTCATAACGTCAGTCTTAGATGTTTATTTATCTGCATGAGGTATCTGACCAACAAACACAAACAGCACAGAGGTCTGAGAGATCAATAATGCTAGCTATGGAGCTGGACAAGGCACAGAGGTCTGAGAGATCAGTAATGCTAGGTATGGAGCTGGACAAGGGACAGAGGTCTGAGAGATCAGTAATGCTAGCTATGGAGCTGGACAAGGGAGGCAGAGGCAGACCTAGTGGAGATGGGAACAAGATCTCAAGGAATGCTTGGGCAAGATTCTGGATCAGCCGCAATATGTGGCAAGAGATCAAGCTTATTTCAGGCGGCCTGTCATGAGAGCGACGTTCTGTGAAACGAAACATGATGATGATGGAGTTTCTTACCATAATGATTTGATTATTTCACACGTTTTATGTGCCATGTGTGCCATGTGTGCCAAGTTTGACATGTGTGTCATGTGTGCCATGTGTGCCATGTGTGATATGTGTGCCATGTGTGTTGTGTGCCATGTGTGCCATGTGTGATATGTGTGCCATATGTCATATGTGTGCCATGTGTGCCAAGTGTGTCATGTGTGCCATGTGTGATATGTGTGCCATGTGTGATATGTGTGCCATGTGTGCCAAGTGTGACATGTGTGCCATGTGTGCCATTTGTGATATGTGTGCCATGTGTGATATGTGTGCCATGTGTGCCATGTGTGATATGTGTGATATGTGTGCCATGTGTGTGATGTGTGTGCCATGTGTGATATGTGTGCCATGTGTGCCATGTGTGCCAAGTGTGACATGTGTGCCAAGTGTGCCATGTGTGCCTAGTGTGTCCAGTGTGCCAAGTGTGTACTTTATATCTCACATATACACTTCTCTCTCACGTGTACACTTCCCTCTCACATGTACACTTCTCTCTCACATGTACACTTCTCTCTCACATGTACACTTCTCTCTCACATGTACACTTGTATATTAGATGTGGGAAGCAGCACTTTATTCTTCAATACAACCCTACAGGTTAAGTGGGCAGTGACACATCCATAGCTGGCCTGACCTTGTTTTGTAGCTACATGTGCACTTTCATCAGACTTAAGGTGTCATCTCATTATTGTGTTTGGTGTCTTGGAGGTACCCTGTTTTCATTTGCTGACGTTTGATCCCTGACCTCACAGACACTAGTACCATCTCTTGCGCTGATCTGTGACCTCACTGACACTAGTACCATCTCTTGCGCTGACCTATGACCTCACAGACACATGTACCATCTCTTGCGCTGATCGGTGACCTCACTGACACTAGTACAATCTCTTGCGCTGACCTATGACCTCACAGACACTTGTACCATCTCTTGCGCTGATCTGTGACCTCACAGACACTAGTACCATCTCTTGCCCTGACCTATGACCTCACTGACACTAGTACCATCTCTTGCCCTCACCTATGACCTCACTGACACTAGTACCATCTCTTGCGATGATATATGACCTCACAGACACAAGTACCATCTCTTGCGCTGACCTATGACCTCACAGACACAAGTACCATCTCTTGCACTGACCTATGGCCTCAAGACACAAGTACCATCTCTTGCGCTGACCTATGACCTCAAGACACAAGTACCATCTCTTGCGCTGACCTATGACCTCACAGACACAAGTACCATCTATGGCGCTGACCTATGACCTCAAGACACAAGTACCATCTCTTGTCATTTTTTTCATTGGCCAACCATTGCAGCATCGCCATTTTATATTCTGTCTCCAGTATGGTCCCCATCCAGTCGTCTTCTCTGTCTGGACCGTCTTCACTGACGTCTATCATCGGAGACGTCTATCATCTGTCAAACTGGTCAAGGTACTGAACAGATATTAAATGTGTTTATGTAGACAGACTGCTGTGACAGATAAAGAAAGTCATTTATAAACAAGCAAGTCCATTCAGCCTCTGAGCTGGAATATATCCCTGATATCAATAAAGAACTTTGACAAGAGACCAAGCAGGCCAAGGTCAATATTTGAGTGCCAGAACTCTAACCTCCAGCACAAGGGCCTCACATCAACTGGGAAGGAAAACAGACGAGATAAAGGGACGAAAACAGGCGAGCTAGAGGGACGAAAACAGGCGAGATAAAGGGACGAAAACAGAAGGGCGAATAGAAGTGAGATAGAGGGGTGAATAGAGGCGAGTTAGAGGGACAAAAACAGGCGAGATAGAGGGACAAAAACAGGCGATAGAGGGACAAAAACAGGCGAGATAGAGGGACAAAAACAGACGAGAGACGGGCGAAAACAGGCGAGATAGAAGGGCGAAATTAGGCGAGATAGAAGTGGGAAAAATGGCGAGATAGATCGGCGAAAACAGGCGGGATAGAAGGGCGAATAGAGGTGAGAGAGGGGCGAATAGAGGCGAGATAGAGAGACAAAAACAGGCGAGATAGACGGGCGAAAACAGGCGAGATAGAAGGGCAAAAATAGGCGAAATACAAGGGCGAAAACAGGCGAGATGGAGGGGCGAAAAGAGGCGAGATGGAGGGGCGAAAACAGGCGAGATAGAGAGGCGAAAACAGGCGAGATAGAGGGACAAAAACAGGCGAGATAGAAGGGCGAATAGAGGTGAGATAGAGGGGCGAAATATAAACATGTTCCACACAAAGAATAGAACATACATGTTCCACACACAGGGAACAGAACAAACATGTTCCACACACAGGGAACCGAACAAACATGTTCAACACAGGGAACAGAACAAACGTGTTCAACACAGGGAACAGAACAAACGTGTTCAACACAGGGAACAGAACAAACATGTTCCACATTGAGAACAGAACAAACATGTTCCACTCAAGGAACAGAACAAACATGTTCCACACACAGAGAACAGAACAGACAAGTTGAACAGTGTGTCATGTTGACGTTCCTACCGGCCGACGGGGTGGGGATAGCTTCAGTTTATCTATCGCTAACATCTCCGATATGATCATGCGCTGTCTTAGGAGGCAAACAGAAACCTCGCCGCCATATGAACGCCTGGATTAGTAATAAGAATTAAAATATTCATCGCCAGGCGCTGAGATGCAAGTTTAATTCGTGAAATTCTTCATTTCATTTTGAGATATATTTGTGCTCCTTGTTGCGCGAAGCTGGCAGGCTTACTGCCCACGTAACGAACGAGCAAGACAACCTCATTTCATGAGGGTTAGCTTCGCGCCTCGTTCCAATCCAGATTGCTATCTCCCCTTGCTTGAATGTGGTGTTTCCCCCGTACCAAAATGGCGACAGCCCCCCCCCCCCCCTCCCGGGTCCTAATGCTGCTTGTCCTAGAGCTTTGCCATAATTAAACCGACTCTAATTCCCTAGTAATCGATGCCCGTAATCGGAGCTGAGAATCAGCCAGGAGCAGACGTCCACGGGGACCCTTACCACAGATCCAATCACAGATAGCGGGCATGACAACATTTGTTGGGAGCCTTCCACAACTCTAGGATCAGGCGGCTGAATACAAGCGTCCCCGGCTTGCGCGTGAAGCCGGCATCTCGACATGAAACGGCCATCAGAGAGTAAGTAGTTCTGAAGTTGATTCTCTTGTTCTTCTATGGCCTCTTATTTTTGTCTTTGCGGCCGACCTTGTCAGTGCGACCGACAATTGCCAGACTAGTATACTCCTCCTGGCAAGCATCCTGCCTTCACAACTATATGGCACTCGCTGCAGTCCCTTATTATGTATGGCAAGAGGCGGCACTAATGTCAACAGACAATCCAATCAGATCTCTACTTCTGTACCTACGCTGGTGGGACAAGAGACCGCCATCTTTTGTTCCACTTTACGCGTTTAAAGTTCGGAAACTCGATGGTGTTATCTGATCACAGCCTTTGTGGCTAACATGTACGCTTCAAACATGCAGATCTGCTCGCATTTAACTGTGCGCCATTCATCATTAGACCTGTCACAAGTCATCACTTGATTCAACTTGAGTGGCAATTCACGTGCGGTATCAGCACACGGGCGGGTACACACAGAGAGAGAGAGAGAGAGAGAGAGAGAGAGAGGGAGAGAGAGAGACGCACACACAAACACACACATACACACACAGAGAGAGACGCACACACAAACACACAGAGAGAGACAGAGACGCACACACAAACACACACACATACAGAGAGAGAGAGAGACGCACACACAAACAGAGAGAGAGAGTGACGCACACACAAACACAAACATCTATCTTTGGTCTGTCAATGTGTGTGTGAATGCCTGCCGATTACCTTCTGTGTTTGGACATCAAATGTTTTTTATTTCTATCCGTAATTGAGTGTGATCATGTCGTGTTGTATGTGTGTGTGTGTGTGCACGGCTACATGTGTTTATGTGCACGGCTCCATGTGTTTGTGTGTGTGTGCACGGCTCCATGTGTTTATGTGCACGGCTCCATGTGTTTATGTGCACGGCTCCATGTGTTTATGTGCACGGCTTCATATGTTTGTCCACAGCTTGTTTCACAGCTCCAGCTGTGCGTGCACAGCTCACAGTGTGTCTACAGAGCTCCGACTGAATGCGCATATCTCGATAGATTTGTCCGATAGCTAAGTTTGGTTTTGTAGAAGATCTATATTTATGGATCTGTTTATACAATATGTGTATGTTTTATTTATGTTTACTAAGCTCTGTTTCTGTTTACACACCTAGGTCTATTTTTATTGTTAACTGGATTATTCTCCTGTTTACACAGATATGTTTATGTTTGATTAGTATGTTAATGTTTCCTTAAATGTGTTTGTTACCTTAATATGTTAATGTTTCCTTAAATGTGTTTGTTACCTTAATATGTTAATGTTTCCTTAAATGTGTTTGTTACCTTAATATGTTAATGTTTCCTTAAATGCGTCTGTTACCTTAATATGTTAATGTTTCCTTAAATGTGTTTGTTACCTTAATATGTTAATGTTTCCTTAAATGTGTTTGTTGCCTTAATATGTTAATGTTTCCTTAAATGTGTTTGTTACCTTAATATGTTAATGTTTTCTTAAATGTGTGTGTTACCTTAATATGTTAATGTTTCCTAAAATGTGTCTGTTACCTTAATATGTTAATGTTTCCTTAAATGTGTTTGTTACCTTAATATGTTAATGTTTCCTGAATATGTTAATGTTGGATTAACGACGCTTACATAATTCTGTTTACGTCCACTCATGGAGCCGCTCCTGGAAACGCCCTAGCAGCACCTAGGGGGGAACCAACTCTTCCACTCCATCTTCTCTGCGGGCCAGCTGGAACCATCAGCCGGGTGGTCAGCGGGACGTCCTCTGGTTCCCTAGCTACATGGCTGGACTACCTACTTGACCGTATCGGTCTAGATAAAAGACAAGGGCGTGGGAGTGGGTTGGCTGTCACAGGTAAGTGTTGTAGAGATCATCAACACTATCTTGTCATTTATCTACCTGGCAGCTGGTGTTAGTCTAAGAGGTAAGCCTGGCCTTCTCATCATGCAGGTAGGAAGATATGTCTCTCTTTGTGTTTACTTACTATCCAAGATGCACGTCTTTCAAGCAGTATTTATGTCTACCTATTACGTCATTCAGTGAGAAACAGAGAGGGGGAGGTGGAGGTTGGGGGGGGGCACCATGATGGGACACAGAGGCCATTAAGGGAATTTGGAGCAGGTTAAAGAAAAGGGGCGTCACACAATTCATTTTAATGTGGTCCTGTATTTTCAAATGTTGTTGTCTACGAAATGAATAAGTGTCTGATCTCTTCCTTGTTACCTGTGTCCAGGTTGGTCAATAAGTGTCTGGTCTCTTCCTTGTTACCTGTCTCCAGGTTGGTCAATAAGTGTCTGGTCTCTCCCTTGTTACCTGTGTCCAGGTTGGTCAATAAGTGTCTGGTCTCTTCCTTGTTACCTGTCTCCAGGTTGGTCAATAAGTGTCTGGTCTCTCCCTTGTTACCTGTGTCCAGGTTGGTCAATAAGTGTCTGATCTCTCTCTTGTTACCTGTGTCCAGGTTGGTCATTAAGTGTCTGGTCTCTTTCTTGTTACCTGTGTCCAGGTTGGTCAATAAGTGTCTGATCGCTTCCTTGTTACCTGTGTCCAGGTTGGTCAATAAGTGTCTATCTATTCCTTGTTACCTGTGTCCAGGTTGGTCAATAAGTGTCTGGTCTCTTTCTTGTTACCTGTGTCCAGGTTGGTCAATAAGTGTCTGATCGCTTCCTTGTTACCTGTGTCCAGGTTTCCCGAATCGAACAGAGCACCCAAGCAGCATCCACGGAGTGGAAGCATACGCACTCACCACCACTCAAAAGATTTCGGATAATTGCCTCTGCAGGTGGCACTATCAACAGTTCTACCCCGTGGTGCCACTATAAACAGTTCTACCCCGTGGTGCCACTATCAACAGTTCTAGCCCGTGGTGCCACTATAAACAGTTCTACCCCGTGGTGCCACTATCAACAGTTCTAGCCCGTGGTGGCACTATCAACAGTTCTACCCCGTGGTGCCACTATCAACAGTTTTATCCCGTGGTGCCACTATCAACAGTTCTACCCCGTGGTGCCACTATCAACAGTTCTACCCTGTGGTGCCACTATCAACAGGGAACAGTACATAATGCATTTTGAGTGATCTGCAAAACCATCTGCGGAAAATATGGCCTGGCTTGATCACAAAGGACGCCTTGCTCCTGCAAGATAACGCTCGACCTCATACTACTCACCGCTCTGTGTGCTCTCTGAAGCAGATCGGCTGGGAGGTTTTGCCACATCCACCTTACAGCACTTACCTCTCGTCAAGCGATTTCCACCTGTTTGTATCCTTAAAATAATTCCTGGGAGGTCAGCATTTCAGAACTGATGACGAAGTGAAACAGACTGTCCTGGATTGGTTCAGACATAGTGACGAATCTACCTACACTGAAGCTAGTCGAGCTGAGATAAGTGCGCCAATCAGGCAGGATATTATATCAATACATAAACGGCATTTTTATTACTTGAAAACAAAATAGTCCATAAAAAGTACCGGTTCGACTTGAACGCCCTTGCATTTCAATGCAAAAGTGCGATTTGTACGGGCATGTTCATTAACGTAACGTCATTAACGTAACATCATTAACGTAACAACATTAACGTAACATCGTTAATGAGGGTCAGAGTTACCAACCGAAAGAGGATGCACGCCACTTCCAGAGTCCACACCTAACATAAGTGTCCGAGTGCGGTGAACGCTGCCGTGCCAGAATTAGTCTCTACAGCCAACGAGAACACATCTCATGCCACTAGAATGATGCTGTCGTGTCTTCGCAACCTGGTCTATTATTATTGTTAATGTTCCGTCACCGACGTCTGTCGCTCATCCTCCGCCGTATGTCAACCGACGTCCACTGTGGTCTGTATTCCTCCTATTGTTCCTACTTCGCAGCCGTTCCTTCCTCCTATCGTTCCTACCTCGCAGCCGTTCCTTCCTCCTATCGTTCCTACCTCGCAGTCGTTCCTTCCTCCTATCGTTCCTACCTCGCAGCCGTTCCTTCCTCCTATCGTTCTTACCTCGCAGCCGTTCCTTCCTCCTATCGTTCTTACCTCGCAGCCGTTCCTTCCTCCTATCGTTCTTACCTCGCAGCCGTTCCTTCCTCCCATCGTTCCTCCCTCCGCAGCCGTTATTGCCATCTGTATACATGTCTCCAGGGGTCTGTGTCTCGGGAGCCAAGTTGTTGTTCTGTGAGGTCTCCTTCTGCCTCGTGTTGAACGTTAGTCTCTCTAGCTCATCCAATAGTTCTGTGAGGTCTCCTTCTACCTCGTGTTGAACGTTCGTCTCTCTAGCTCATCCAATAGTTCTGTGAGGTCTCCTTCTACCTCGTGTTGAACGTTAGTCTCTCTAGCTCATCCAATAGTTCTGTGAGGTCTCCTTCTACCTCGTGTTGAACGTTAGTCTCTCTAGCTCCTCCAATAGTTCTGTGAGGTCTCCTTCTACCTCGTGTTGAACGTTAGTCTCTCTAGCTCATCCAATAGTTCTGTGAGGTCTCCTTCTACCTCGTGTTGAACGTTAGTCTCTCTAGCTCATCCAATAGTTCTGTGAGGTCTCCTTCTACCTCGTGTTGAACGTTAGTCTCTCTAGCTCATCCAATAGTTCTGTGAGGTCTCCTTCTACCTCGTGTTGAACGTTAGTCTCTCTAGCTCATCCAATAGTTCTGTGAGGTCTCCTTCTACCTCGTGTTGAACGTTAGTCTCTCTAGCTCATCCAATAGTTCTGTGAGGTCTCCATCTACCTCGTGTTGAACGTTAGTCTCTCTAGCTCATCCAATAGTTCTGTGAGGTCTCCTTCTACCTCGTGTTGAACGTTAGTCTCTCTAGATCATCCAATGGTTCTGTTAGGTTTCCTTCTACCTCGTGTTGAACGTTAGTCTCTCTAGCTCATCCAATAGTTCTGTGAGGTCTCCTTCTACCTCGTGTTGAACGTTAGTCTCTCTAGCTCATCCAATAGTTCTGTGAGGTCTCCTTCTACCTCGTGTTGAACGTTAGTCTCTCTAGCTCATCCAATAGTTCTGTGAGGTCTCCTTCTACCTCGTGTTGAACGTTAGTCTCTCTAGCTCATCCAATAGTTCTGTGAGGTCTCCTTCTACCTCGTGTTGAACGTTAGTCTCTCTAGCTCATCCAATAGTTCTGTGAGGTCTCCTTCTACCTCGTGTTGAACGTTAGTCTCTCTAGCTCATCCAATAGTTCTGTGAGGTCTCCTTCTACCTGGTGTTGAACGTTAGTCTCTCTAGCTCATCCAATAGTTCTGTGAGGTCTCCTTCTACCTCGTGTTGAACGTTAGTCTCTCTAGCTCATCCAATAGTTCTGTGAGGTCTCCTTCTACCTGGTGTTGAACGTTAGTCTCTCTAGCTCATCCAATAGTTAGTTCTGTGAGGTCTCCTTCTACCTCGTGTTGAACGTTAGTCTCTCTAGCTCATCCAACAGTTCTGTGAGGTCTCCTTCTACCTCGTGTTAAACGTTAGTCTCTCTAGCTCATCCAATAGTTCTGTTAGGTCTCCATCTACCTCGTGTTGAACGTTAGTCTCTCTAGCTCATCCAATAGTTCTGTGAGGTCTCCTTCTACCTCGTGTTGAACGTTAGTCTCTCTAGCTCATCCAACAGTTCTGTGAGGTCTCCTTCTACCTTGTGTTGAACGTTAGTCTCTCTAGCTCATCCAATAGTTCTGTGGGGTCTCCATATATCTCGTGTTGAACGTTAGTCTCTCTAGCTCATCCAATAGTTCTGTGAGGTCTCCTTCTACCTCGTGTTGAACGTTAGTCTCTCTAGCTCATCCAATAGTTCTGTGAGGTCTCCATCTACCTCGTGTTGAACGTTAGTCTCTCTAGCTCATCCAATAGTTCTGTGAGGTCTCCTTCTACCTCGTGTTGAACGTTAGTCTCTCTAGCTCATCCAATAGTTCTGTGAGGTCTCCTTCTACCTCGTGTTGAACGTTAGTCTCTCTAGCTCATCCAATAGTTCTGTGAGGTCTCCTTCTACCTCGTGTTGAACGTTAGTCTCTCTAGCTCATCCAATAGTTCTGTGAGGTCTCCTTCTACCTCGTGTTGAACGTTAGTCTCTCTAGCTCATCCAATAGTTCTGTGAGGTCTCCTTCTACCTCGTGTTGAACGTTAGTCTCTCTAGCTCATCCAATAGTTCTGTGAGGTCTCCTTCTACCTCGTGTTGAACGTTAGTCTCTCTAGCTCATCCAATAGTTCTGTGAGGTCTCCTTCTACCTCGTGTTGAACGTTAGTCTCTCTAGCTCATCCAACAGTTCTGTGAGGTCTCCTTCTACCTCGTGTTGAACGTTAGTCACTCTAGCTCATCCAATAGTTCTGTGAGGTCTCCTTCTACCTCGTGTTGAACGTTACTCTCTCTAGCTCATCCAATAGTTCTGTGAGGTCTCCATCTACCTCGTGTTGAACGTTAGTCTCTCTAGCTCATCCAATAGTTCTGTGAGGTCTCCTTCTACCTCGTGTTGAACGTTAGTCTCTCTAGCTCATCCAATAGTTCTGTGAGGTCTCCTTCTACCTCGTGTTGAACGTTAGTCTCTCTAGCTCATCCAATAGTTCTGTGAGGTCTCCTTCTACCTCGTGTTGAACGTTAGTCTCTTTAGCTCATCCAATAGTTCTGTGAGGTCTCCTTCTACCTCGTGTTGAACGTTAGTCTCTCTAGCTCATCCAATAGTTCTGTGAGGTCTCCTTCTACCTCGTGTTGAACGTTAGTCTCTCTAGCTCATCCAACAGTTCTGTGAGGTCTCCTTCTACCTCGTGTTGAACGTTAGTCTCTCTAGCTCATCCAATAGTTCTGTGAGGTCTCCTTCTACCTCGTGTTGAACGTTAGTCTCTCTAGCTCATCCAATAGTTCTGTGAGGTCTCCATCTACCTCGTGTTGAACGTTAGTCTCTCTAGCTCATCCAATAGTTCTGTGAGGTCTCCTTCTACCTCGTGTTGAACGTTAGTCTCTCTAGCTCATCCAATAGTTCTGTGAGGTCTCCATCTACCTCGTGTTGAACGTTAGTCTCTCTAGCTCATCCAATAGTTCTGTGAGGTCTCCTTCTACCTCGTGTTGAACGTTAGTCTCTCTAGCTCATCCAATAGTTCTGTGAGGTCTCCTTCTACCTCGTGTTGAACGTTAGTCTCTCTAGCTCATCCAATAGTTCTGTGAGGTCTCCTTCTACCTCGTGTTGAACGTTAGTCTCTCTAGCTCATCCAATAGTTCTGTGAGGTCTCCTTCTACCTCGTGTTGAACGTTAGTCTCTCTAGCTCATCCAATAGTTCTGTGAGGTCTCCTTCTACCTCGTGTTGAACGTTAGTCTCTCTAGCTCATCCAATAGTTCTGTGAGGTCTCCTTCTACCTCGTGTTGAACGTTAGTCTCTCTAGCTCATCCAATAGTTCTGTGAGGTCTCCTTCTACCTCGTGTTGAACGTTAGTCTCTCTAGCTCATCCAATAGTTCTGTGAGGTCTCCTTCTACCTCGTGTTGAACGTTCGTCTCTCTAGCTCATCCAATAGTTCTGTGAGGTCTCCTTCTACCTCGTGTTGAACGTTAGTCTCTCTAGCTCATCCAATAGTTCTGTGAGGTCTCCTTCTACCTCGTGTTGAACGTTCGTCTCTCTAGCTCATCCAATAGTTCTGTGAGGTCTCCTTCTACCTCGTGTTGAACGTTAGTCTCTCTAGCTCATCCAATAGTTCTGTGAGGTCTCCTTCTACCTCGTGTTGAACGTTCGTCTCTCTAGCTCATCCAATAGTTCTGTGAGGTCTCCTTCTACCTCGTGTTGAACGTTAGTCTCTCTAGCTCATCCAATAGTTCTGTGAGGTCTCCTTCTACCTGGTGTTGAACGTTAGTCTCTCTAGCTCATCCAATAGTTCTGTGAGGTCTCCTTCTACCTCGTGTTGAACGTTAGTCTCTCTAGCTCATCCAATAGTTATGTGAGGTCTCCATCTACCTCGTGTTGAACGTTAGTCTCTCTAGCTCATCCAATAGTTCTGTGAGGTCTCCTTCTACCTCGTGTTGAACGTTAGTCTCTCTAGCTCATCCAATAGTTCTGTGAGGTCTCCTTCTACCTCGTGTTGAACGTTAGTCTCTCTAGCTCATCCAATAGTTCTGTGAGGTCTCCTTCTACCTCGTGTTGAACGTTCGTCTCTCTAGCTCATCCAATAGTTCTGTGAGGTCTCCTTCTACCTCGTGTTGAACGTTAGTCTCTCTAGCTCATCCAATAGTTCTGTGAGGTCTCCTTCTACCTCGTGTTGAACGTTAGTCTCTCTAGCTCATCCAATAGTTCTGTGAGGTCTCCTTCTACCTCGTGTTGAACGTTAGTCTCTCTAGCTCATCCAATAGTTCTGTGAGGTCTCCTTCTACCTCGTGTTGAACGTTAGTCTCTCTAGCTCATCCAATAGTTCTATGAGGTCTCCTTCTACCTCGTGTTGAACGTTAGTCTCTCTAGCTCATCCAATAGTTCTGTGAGGTCTCCTTCTACCTCGTGTTGAACGTTAGTCTCTCTAGCTCATCCAATAGTTCTGTGAGGTCTCCATCTACCTCGTGTTGAACGTTAGTCTCTCTAGCTCATCCAATAGTTCTGTGAGGTCTCCATCTACCTCGTGTTGAACGTTAGTCTCTCTAGCTCATCCAATAGTTCTGTGAGGTCTCCTTCTACCTCGTGTTGAACGTTAGTCTCTCTAGCTCATCCAATAGTTATGTGAGGTCTCCATCTACCTCGTGTTGAACGTTAGTCTCTCTAGCTCATCCAATAGTTCTGTGAGGTCTCCTTCTACCTCGTGTTGAACGTTAGTCTCTCTAGCTCATCCAATAGTTCTGTGAGGTCTCCTTCTACCTCGTGTTGAACGTTAGTCTCTCTAGCTCATCGAATAGTTCTGTGAGGTCTCCTTCTACCTCGTGTTGAACGTTAGTCTCTCTAGCTCATCAAATAGTTCTGTGAGGTCTCCTTCTACCTCGTGTTGAACGTTAGTCTCTCTAGCTCATCCAATAGTTCTGTGAGGTCTCCTTCTACCTCGTGTTGAACGTTAGTCTCTCTAGCTCATCCAATAGTTCTGTGAGGTCTCCTTCTACCTCGTGTTGAACGTTAGTCTCTCTAGCTCATCCAATAGTTGTGTGAGGTCTCCTTCTACCTCGTGTTGAACGTTAGTCTCTCTAGCTCATCCAATAGTTCTGTGAGGTCTCCTTCTACCTCGTGTTGAACGTTAGTCTCTCTAGCTCATCCAATAGTTCTGTGAGGTCTCCTTCTACCTCGTGTTGAACGTTAGTCTCTCTAGCTCATCCAATAGTTCTGTGAGGTCTCCTTCTACCTCGTGTTGAACGTTAGTCTCTCTAGCTCATCCAATAGTTCTGTGAGGTCTCCTTCTACCTCGTGTTGAACGTTAGTCTCTCTAGCTCATCCAATAGTTCTGTGAGGTCTCCTTCTACCTCGTGTTGAACGTTAGTCTCTCTAGCTTATCCAATAGTTCTGTGAGGTCTCCATCTGCCTCGTGTTGAACGTTAGTCTCTCTAGCTCATCCAATAGTTCTGTGAGGTTTTGTTAAAATTGGGTCTGCTAGTTCTTTTCATGATTTTCTTCCATCCTAGTTGGTATTTCATCATAAGTAGGTTGTGGATGGTATCAGCATTTGTTCCAGGATAAGCCACAGATTTCTTTACCTGATTACGATATCGTATTTTCACCAGAATGTAGTCTAATGGATATCATGTTTTGACCAGAATGTAGTCTAATTGATATCATGTTTTGACCAGAATGTAGTCTAATTGATATCATGTTTTTTACCAGAATGTAGTCTAATTGATATCATGTTTTGACCAGAATGTAGTCTAATGGATATCATGTTTTGACCAGAATGTAGTCTAATGGATATCATGTTTTGACCAGAATGTAGTCTAATTGATATCATGTTTTTTACCAGAATGTAGTCTAATTGATATCATGTTTTGACCAGAATGTAGTCTAATTGACATCATGTTTTTACCATATAGTCTAATTGATATCATGTTTTGACCAGAATGTAGTCTAATTGATATCATGTTTTGACCAGAATGTAGTCTAATTGATATCATGTTTTTTACCAGAATGTAGTCTAATTGATATCATGTTTTGACCAGAATGTAGTCTAATGGATATCATGTTTTGACCAGAATGTAGTCTAATTGATATCATGTTTTGACCAAAATGTAGTCTAATTGATATGCTGTTTTGACCAGAATGTAGTCTAATTGATATGCTGTTTTTCCCAAAATGTAGTCTAATTGAAATCTTCTAAGATTACCTGACCTAGTCCATGTATCTCGTCTTCCATTAGGGACTTAATGACAAGTGTTTATCATTTACAGTTCTTGCTCACAAAACTCTACTAACCGTTGCCCTGTTTTATTTCTTCTTCCTAGTCCATATTTTACTACCTTATTTACTTCCCCTGTTTTAGGCACTACGTCACACTTCATCCTTCCAGTATTCAGCCACGTGGATTGCCCTGTCACTGGCACTCATCAGGTCATCCATGCTACAAGTCTCCGGGAGGCTTGGGCAGATCATCAGATGGTCCTGGTCTTGTGTTACTCCACATTCGCATGTTTCATCATCCCTGTATCACCATCTTTTCTGGTTTTTCCTGCATCGTGATACACCAGTTGGAAGTCTATTTAGTGACTTCCATGTTGTGTAGGGCAAGAGATGTCCAGGCGCAGGTTCCTCTCGTAGCTCGATCAAGGGGACCTGTGTCAGCTGTTTCCAGCTTTCGATGCGTCGTTTTCCTGGACTAGTCTGTAGGGGCTGGATTGACTGTAAGAAACTTTGATGTCCGAACATAGAGTGTGTTGGGTCATTTACCTGTTTCTCTCTTTCTATCTCTGACGCGACAGTTCTTCGTATCTCTGGTGGCTCCATGCGGATTATGGGGTATATTTTTTCAGTTGTTATATGTTTTAGGCATCCAGTAACTATACGGACTGTCTCATTGATTGCTGTCTCGTTATGTTTGACATGCGCAGAGTTCTTCTAGACTGGTGCGGCGTAGTCATGTTGGCCAATGTCGCTATAATCTGATGATCTAGTTTTGTGGGTGGGGAGAGGGGGTCCACACCTCACTATAATCTAATGATCTAGTTTTGTACTTGGGCGTGGGTGGGATTACAGAGTACTACAATTGACACAAGAGATTACACAGTACTACAACTGGTACAAGAGATTACAGAGTACTACAACTGACAGAAGAGATTACAGAGTACTACAACTGACAGAAGAGATTACAGAGTACTACAAATGACACAAGAGATTACAGAGTACTACAACTGACAGAAGAGATTACAGAGTACTACAACTGGCAGAAAAAATTCAAATGGATTCAAAATCATTAACTAGAAGAATATGGTTGAGACAGGCTACAAGAGAGCGACTGAGCTCAAAAACCAAAAACACTTGCCAAACCTTGCACAGATCAAGACAGAGACCCCTTTATGCCAGTTCTTGCACAGATCAAGACAGAGACCCCTCTATTCCAAACCTTGCACAGATCAAGTCAGAGACCCCTCTATTCCAGTCCTTGCACAGATCAAGACAGAGACCCCTCTATGTCAGACCTTGCACAGATCAAGACAGAGACCCCTCTATTCTAAACCTTGCACAGATCAAGACAGAGACCCCTCTATTCCAGACCTTGCACAGATCAAGACAGAGCCACTAAAGTCAAGCTGCATATCTCCACCATGGAAGGAAGCACAATTGCAAGAAATGTCAGACAACATTCCAGAAGTGGGAAAACAAGCACACAAAGAGACCTGGGGAGAAAACATTTCTGTTAGAATATATTCAAGGAACATATCCAGCCACAGAAATGGAGGACCAGCATGTACACAGATGGGTCAGCAGTGAAAATAAAAAGAATAGAAGGCCTTTACACAAAATTATTGGACAAAAAATGCACATCTCATTGGCTGCTAGGAAACTGTCAAACCTTTCGAGAACTGAGGCTGAGGCACTACGCACAGCTGCCATTGAGGAACACAAGAACCATGTCACAGACAAGATAGTTTTCCTCACAGACTCCCTGTCAGCCACCGAGGAACACAAGAACCATGTCACAGACAAGAAAGTTTTCCTCACAGACTCCCTGTCAGCCATCGAGGAACACAAGAACCATGTCACAGACAAGATAGTTTTCCTCACAGACTCCCTGTCAGCCATCGAGGAACACAAGAACCATGTCACAGACAAGATAGTTTTCCTCACAGACTCCCTGTCAGCCATCGAGGAACACAAGAACCATGTCACAGACAAGACAGTTTTCCTCACAGACTCCCTGTCAGCCATCGAGGAACACAAGAACCATGTCACAGACAAAATAGTTTTGCTTACAGACTCCCTGTCAGCCACAATGACCACCAGAAACCACACAAACAACGAATGTAAAAGCCTGTCCGAGGCACGCATAAGCAAGCTACAATTTCATCGGAGTGAAAGTTCAGTGGATACCTGTACTCTGTAAGATACACGGAAAGGAGGAGGCAGATAGACTGTCAAAAATATAAGGATCAACGGTCTCATATGGGTGTGTTCACAGCTGGTACTGACGAGTATTTTGTGGTTGGATTCTATTCAGGTGTTTGTTAAGTGGGATGTGTTGGGTTCTGTTCAGGTGTTTGTTAAATGGGATGTGTTGGGTTCTGTTCAGGTGTTTGTTAAGTGGAATGTGTTGGGTTCTGTTCATGTGTTTATTAAGTGGGATGTGTTGGGTTCTGTTCAGGTGTTTATTAAGTGGGATGTGTTGGGTTCTGTTCAGGTGTTTGTTAAGTGGGATGTGTTATGGGTTCTGTTCAGGTGTTTGTTTAGTGGGATGTGTTGGGTTCTGTTCAGGTGTTTGTTAAGTGGGATGTGTTGGGTTCTGTTCAGGTGTTTGTTAAGTGGGATGTGTTGGGTTCTGTTCAGGTGTTTGTTTAGTGGGATGTGTTGGGTTCTGTTCAGGTGTTTGTTAAGTGGGATGTGTTGGGTTCTGTTCAGGTGTTTGTTAAGTGGGATGTGTACTACTCTAGCAGTTTGTCACAACAATGGAGAAATCAGAGGCCAGAACTGTGATAAAATTCTTGATGTTGCAGGGAAAAACCTACAGAAAAACACAGGGAGATGGAACCGGTGTTTGAGGACTGATGTCCTTCGTTTGCTTCTGTAAAAAAAACTGGTGTAGGCAGTTTAAGTGTGGCCGTTCCCATGTTGCTGATCTTCCAAGATCAGGAAGACCATCCTCAGAGTGCAGCGATGAAAATGCTGCCAGAGTGAAGAAAATCATTGACCAGGATAGGAAAGGGACAATTGCAGAGATATCCAGATCAGCAAAACTGAATGAAAGTTTTTAGAATATTACACAACAGACTGAACAAGAGAAAAGTGTGTGCCCGCTGGGTCCCGCGTCTGCTGTCATGTGAACAGAAACAAACGAGGGTTGATTGCTGTGGCCAGTTGCTCAAAATGTGTCGGTCGAAAAACGTTGCCGACCATGGTGACAGTAGATGAGACTTGGGTTCACCATTATGACCCAGATTTTTTATTTCCCAGAACTTAAAAAAACAGCTGAAAGGAAATCATTGTAACAGTGAACGAAGATGTCGTACTGGCTTGGGATAACTGGTTTAGTTAGGAAAATAGGTTACTGAAGGTCTTTTCAAGGTCATACAGAGATGGCAGAAATGTATAAATTCAGGTGTTGGCTACGTTGGGAAGGAATATGCTGCCACATTTAAACTTTCTCCTCTTCCTCCTTCATGGTCAGGGTCAAGACTTACGACAAGCCTCTTACTCCTTCATGGTCAGGGTCAAGACTTACGACAAGCCCTTTACTCCTTCATGGTCAAGGTCAAAACTTACGACAAGCCTCTTACTCCTTCATGGTCAGGGTCAAGACTTACGACAAACCTCTTACTCCTTTATGGTCAGGGTCAAGACTTACGACAACCCTCTTACTCCTTCATAGTCAGGGTCAAGACTTAAGACAAGCCCTTTGTGTATTTACATTTCTCTATCACTTCCATTTCAATGAACTGATTTGTTGACACACCTGAAAGCATGTTATCCTAACTTTCGTGTTCTTGTACATCAGAGTTTCATGGACATCTCCCCTGGATTAACTCAATCCTAATCCTACATTGTGTGTGTCTTCTCTCTCACTCTCTCTCTCTCTCTCTCTCTCTCTCTCGCTCTCTCTGACTTTGATAATTATTTCTCTTTCTAGAGACTTCTACTCAGCCACGCCCACAACTGACATGTCTGTCCCACAGTCCTAGCACACCATGCCAGAATCCCGCCGTGTACAGTTTGAAAGACACGGATGCTTTTTTCGATTCGATCGCTCCTCCGCGTAGAGCAAGTAATGCCAACCTACCGTACTGCACTCCTGACAAGACACAAATAACAGGCAGAGGTTGATGGCTGTAGCAAGCGACGTCTTACCGTACTGCACTCCTGACAAGACACATAGGTTTACGGACGTTTGATGCTGGCCTGAGGTCAGTGGTGGACCAGGGGTGCTGACGTAAAGTCAGTGCCGGACCAGGGGTGCTGACGTGAGGTCAATAAAACATGCCAATATAGACAATGTACTAGCTCTAATATCTAACGAAACTAGCTCTCTAATATCTCACTTAACTAACTCTCTAATATCTCACTTAACTAACTCTCTAATATCTCACCTAACTAGCTCTCTATCTCATCTAATTAGTTCTCTAATATCTCCCTTACCTAACTCTCTAATATCTCACCTAACTAGCTCTCTATCTCATCTAATTAGTTCTCTAATATCTCACCTAACTAGCTCTCTATCTCATCTAATTAGTTCTCTAATATCTCACATAACTAATATCTCACCTAAATCTAATATCTCACCTAACTAACTCTCAAATATATCACATAACTAGTTCTCTAATATCTCACCAAAGTATCTTACTATACAAGAAAGGAGACAAAGAAGACCTGGCTAACTACCTCTCTATCACCCTCCTCTCAGCGAGCTGTACAAAGCATTTACCAGATGCCTTTTGGCGAGCAATAGCAACACGCCCGAGGAAGCTCAGCCCATAGAGCAGACTGTGTCCAGGCGCACCTACAGCGCGCTGGACCACATAACCATGTGTTCCCCTTTGAGACAGCAATAGGATACCACACACCATTAGTGATGGCATTCATAGATTACACAAAGGCGTTTGATTTCGATCAATCCAGAATATGTGTGGAAATCTCTGGTAGAGAAGGGAGTCGGCTACATCAACAAGTTTAAACGTAGCTTTGATGAATGCACAATCATCATTCGCCATTCACGCGATCAATAACTTTCGCCACAGAGAAAGATGTAGGACAGAACGACCTAATCACGCCCAACCTTTTCTCTGCATGTCTGGAGTAGCAGATGAGACGTTGCGACTGGAGCGAGTACGGCATCGACATAAAAGGGTGACTACTCAACCACCCAAGATTTGCCCACGATATCCCACGAATCCCAGAGACACCCACCGGAGGTGACGATGTCCCACGAATCCCAGAGACACCCACCGGAGGTGACGATGTCCCACGAATCCCAGAGACAACCACCGGAGGTGACGATGTCGCACGAATCCCAGAGACACCCACCGGAGGTGACGATGTCCCACGAATCCCAGAGACACCCACCGGAGGTGACGATGTCCTACTAATCCGAGAGACACCCACCGGAGGTGACGATGTCCTACTAATCCCAGAGACACCCGCTGGAGGTGACGATGTCCTACTAATCCCAGAGACACCCGCCGGAGGTGACGATGTCCTACTAATCCCAGAGACACCCGCCGAAGCGACACAGATGCTAGCATCACCGGAAGGGCAAAAAATCGGGCATACATACAGACAGACAGACAGACAACCGCTTTCCCGTGCTCCTAAACGATTCATCATTGCAGGATGTCGACGAATCCATCTACCAC
Source organism: Ariolimax columbianus (assembly GCA_036924085.1). Lineage (NCBI taxonomy): Eukaryota > Metazoa > Mollusca > Gastropoda > Stylommatophora > Arionidae > Ariolimax > Ariolimax columbianus. The sequence goes on from JAVGWX010000009.1 coordinate 93,064,083, forward strand.
TTCCTCAACATCTACGTCGGCCACCTCCTCAACATCTACCTCGGCCACCTCCTCAACATCTACCTCACCCACCTCCTCAACATCTACCTCATCCACCTCCTCAACATCTACCTCACCCAACTCCTAAACATCTACCTCAGCCACCTCCTCAACATCTACACCAGCCACCTCTCTCAACATGTACCCCGGCCACCTCCTCAACATCTACCTCGGCCACCTCCTCAACATCTACCTCGGCCACCTCCTCAACATCTACCTCAGCCACCTCTCTCAACGTGGACAATAACCTGAAGCCCGAGGACGGCAGGCGCCGTCGAGCGAGCTGGACCACCTTCAACTCGATAAAAACGGCAAGAGACATCACAAGAGACACCACAAGAAACACCACAAGAGACACCACAAGAGACGCCACAAGATACGCCCCAAGAGACACCACATAGAGACGCCACAAGAGACACCACAAGAGACACCACAAGAGACGCCACAAGAGACGCCACAAGAGACACCACAAGAGACGCCACAATAGACGCCACAAGAGACACCACAAGATACGCCACAAGAGACACCACAAGAGACACCACAAGAGACACCACAAGAGACGCCACAAGAGACACCACAAGAGACACCACAAGAGACACCACAAGAGACACCAGACTGCGAGCTAACATATTCGACTCAGTGGTCCTACCAGCGCTATGGAAGGGAAATCTGGTCTCTGACAAAAGCCAAAGAGAACCAGGTAAGGACAACACGTGCCTCGCTTGTGGACCTATCACTTAGGCAACAGCGCCAGATGGGCTAACACAAGAGCGCCAGGTGGGCCTACACAACAGCGCCAGATGGGCTTACACAACAGCGCCAGGTGGGCCTACACAACAGCGCCAGGTGGGCCTACACAACAGCGCCAGGTGGGCCTACACAACAGCGCCAGGTGGGCTTACACAACAGCGCCATGTGAGCCTACACAACAGCGCCAGGTGGGCTTACACAACAGCGCCAGGTGAGCCTACACAACAGCGCCAGGTGGGCTTACACAACAGCGCCAGGTGAGCCTACACAACAGCGCCAGGTGGGCTTACACAACAGCGCCAGGTGAGCCTACACAACAGCGCCACCTGGACATTGCCACACGTCAAGGATGGCATCCATCACGTCAACAATCCCAAGCACCCGCTGGGCTGGCCATGTAGTCAGCAGGAAAGACGAACGCTGGAGCACAGCAACCTCCCTGTGGTCTACACACGCGGCAAACAAAGACCTGGACGAATACCCCACCCCCCACCCCACTAAGTGATACAATTTGACGGAGCTGCACAACGCTCGCGATCCTGACACAAACACGTTAGTCTTCCACTGGACGACGCTCGCGATCCTGACACAAACACGTTAGACTTCCACTGGACAACCGTGCCGAGGCAGAACTGACTGGAAACTGAGATTGGACCAGCACAAAACCAAAAAGCGCAGCGCTGCTCGAGTCTAGCACACTAAGCAGAGAAATGGACCCGGCTACTACTAACACGCACAAAAGTTGGGTCCTGCACAAGGGCAGCTGCCCTTACAGGTGAACAGGTCCAATAAAACTGTTCTATTTATTATCACTAGTACACGCCTTGTTGGGACAAATTACACACCTCTCTAGAACATATCACGTCTACACATACACACCTCTCTAGAACATATCATTCCCCCCGCCACCCCACCCCCCCCCCCCTATCACGTCTACACATACACACCTCTCTAGGACATATTGTCCCCTAATGTCCTGTCGGTAAGAAGACGATCACCAAACTGATATTGGATTCCATCCCTGATGACCACTAACCTGGAGTTGTGACTGACTACCTGTCAGGGAGGTGAAGCGGACCCCGTCATCCTATTCTCCACGGACCAGATCATACTGAGGGCTACCGAAGTTGGTGTGGCTTGTGGGCCGACTGGAGCTCACAGATTGGTCCGCCCTATGGAAGCGACCATGTTAACTGTGTCAGTGGCATCAACTAAGCTCCGCCCATTTGCTGGTCCCAGGGGCCGCCACTGGCATACTCGCCCTGGGAGAAACAGTCAAGCGTTTTCATGAAATTGTATCCGCTGCCACATCTGGAATATCAAGTTACCGAGTCTGTATTGTGACAGGCGACTCTTCCAAGAGTCGCCGTGGCGATGGAGCTGATAGCTGTCAGCCGCGCGTCAGTGAATGCACTTTGTTTCCCTTCCCAGGTACAAGGTCCTCATATGCCGTCAGCGTCGCACGGACAGTTCTAAAACACAATTTCAAATTTCATGAATATAAATCAAATAGTGCTCTCCCCGACCCTGCATGGAGACTGGTCGAACAAACGTTCAGGCTCCAACTTGGGACGGGCTGGCGGGGTACAGAGAAATTGAAGAGATCTATATCTCTGATCGCTAGGTACAACAATGGACCGATCTTTAATTAAGACTGGTCTGAGCAACGTGTTTAGCAAGCGCGCCTATCAGCACCCTAACGATTCAAGGTAGCTAGACGCCAAGAAAGCGAACAGGAGCGTGCCCGGCAGCCTCTCATTACTGTTTGTTCCTGATCCACAGGACAGCTAGCTTCTCGCTTGACTTTTGTCAAAACCTTGAACGCCAAGTATTTTCTGTTGGAGGTAAGATATTCGTAGCGCCAGAGTTGTTAATTAAATGTTTATAGTGCTTTGGGGGGGGGGGGGGGGCTACGGCGCTTTCAACCCCAGACACAGTCCTTTAGGCTATATCAGGACATGTTAGCAATTGTGTTCGTGCGTGGATAGGTGCTTGTATTTATGTGTCGATGTTCCTATGTATGCATTTATAAGACTGGTTGTAAGGTTGTCTGAGGATGTCTCTTCCTTTGACCCTATCATCTGGTTGCAAGAGATTGGTATGAGCATATCTCTCCCTCTGACCCTTTGCTCTGGTTGATCAGTCCTGATACTGGTTGTCAGATTGTCTAAGCACGTCTCTCCACTTGACGCTATCATCTGCAGCTCTCTTCTTTCCAGCAAATGTTCGTACTTTAATGTTTCTTCGTGCCTGAGATGTAAAAGTGAGTCTTGGAGGCCCTCTTCCCCTTGTTCTCTGGATCCTGTCTTCTGGTATCTTCTATAGAAGACTTACGTGTCTCGTATTATGGCTCGACCATCTTAAACCTTGTTTCTTTATGATTTTCAATATGTGTCTTGTTGTGCCTACTTGAGCGAGAACATTGGATCGTCTTTCTGTGCATCTCACTCTTTCCATTCTACGGTAGCACCACATTTCTAGCGCTTCCAAACATTTATTTTTTCTTTCGATTTGATAGTCCATGTTTCAGTCCTATCCAGTTCAATTGATCATTTATGAGTGAGGAGTTTTCTTTCCTTCTTTCTGTCCGACAAAAACTGAGGCTAGTCAGTTTTGTACCAGCAAAAATACATAAAACCGAGAAGGGATGAAGTGAAATTGGTGGACGATAGACGGAAGAAGGAACATGATAAGGGGAATACGTCAAAGTAAAGGAAGAGATAATACACAAGTGCATGGTGCTGAAGGAAACGTGGTTAGACTAGAAATGCTTAGAGAGGTACACGACAATATTCAACATATAAACACATAGAAATAATCTGCACCAGATCGCATCACCATTGGTTGACAGAACATCAACAGCTTGCGTTAGGCTGAGGGCACTGAGTTAATAAGGCGGAAGGAGTCACATTTACAAGGACTGGTCAACATAAAGGCCTGATGTTAAACCAGCAGAAATCAGATTCATGAATAGTAGCTAAGAAATACAAATCTCCCAAATGTATAAAGGTGGAAAAGACAGGACTAACACATGTACACTCATCTCACAGAACAATGTTACAAGTTCCATGGACTGCAAAGAAATCGAAAAACCTAGATCTTGAGGAAGCACAGACACAAAAATAGTTTTGTGACTATTAAGGCATGCATCGGCATGCGCCTAGAACGTGACGCATGCGGACAACAGATAGTAAAATGGCGGCCTAGATGGAAATACGGTTGAAGCAACGTGCTGTGTTTAAATTCCTGACGGCGAAAGGTTGTGTGCCGATCGACATGTCACAGAATGATTGCGGTATATGGTGACGCCTGTGTGGATGCACAGCCCCAAGCTCGCGTGGATGACCGATCACAGCTGTTGATGCACAGCCCCAAGCTCGCGTAGACGACCAATCACAGCTGTGGATGTACAGCCCCAAGCTCGCGTGGATGACCGATCACAGCTGTGGATGCACAGCCCCCAAGCTCGCGTGGACGACCGATCACAGCTGTGGATGCACAGCCCCCAAGCTCGCGTGGACGACCAATCACAGCTGTGGATGCACAGCCCCCAAGCTTGCGTGGACGACCGATCACAGCTGTGGATGCACAGCACCAAGCTCGCGTGTACGAACTGGTTCGTGCCAGACAGATATCTCTGCCATGGTTATGGTTTCGGTTGTGCGAGTCCATCACATTGTCCATGCTCTGCTTGGGTCTAGGAGAGTGGATGCGAGATGGATCCCTCACATGCTGATAACGGATATGAATCAGCGCCGACAGCAGGTGCGTAATGAGCTTCTAGCGTGATAAGTAGAGGAAGACCATGCCTTTATCGGTCGACATCATTTGACCAGACCCATCATACAGCCCCGATCTGGCACCTCCTCCTCTTCCTGTAGCCGAAGTAATACTTCAATGGACACCATTACAGGCCTGACGAGGAGCTGCAAGCAGCTGTGCGTAGCTGGTTACGGGATAAGACGTCTGAGTTTGTTCATCGACAGGATGGTACAACTTGTCCGAGGTTGGCGTTGTGTATAGCTCGGGAAGTTGACTACATTCACAAATAACGACACACCACCTAAACGACACACCACCTAAACGACACAACCTAAACGACACACCACCAAAACAACACACCACTTTAACGACACATCACTTTAACGACAAATCACCTAAACGACACATCATTTTAACGACACACCACCTAAACGACACATCAGTTTAACGACACACCACCTAAACGACACACCACCTAAACGACACCACCTAAACGACACACCACCTAAACGACACACCACCTATACGATACGTCACCTACACGACACATCATCTAAACGACACACCACCTAAATGACACATCACTTTAACGACACACCACCTAAACGTCACACCATTTAAACGACACACCACCTAAAAGACACACCACCTAAACGACACACCACTTAAACGATACACCACCTAAACGACATACCACCCAAACGACACTCCACATAAACGACACACCAACTAAACGACACACCACCTTAACGACAAACCACCTTAACGACACACCACCTTAACGACACATCACCTAAACACGACACACCCCCTAAACGACACATTACCTAAACGACACATCACCGACCCATCACCTAAACGACACATCACCGACCCATAACCTAAACGACACATCACCGACCCATCACCTAAACGACACATCACCGACACATCAAACAAACGACATATCACCTAAACGACACATCACCGACACATCACATCAACGATACATCATCGATACATCACCTAAACGATACATCAGCTAAACGACACATCACCTAAACGACACATCACCTAAACGACACATCACCTAAACGACATATCACCTAAACGACACATCACATAAACGACACTTCACCTAAACAACACATCACCTAAACGACACATCACCGACACATCACCTAAATGACACATCACCTAAACGACACATCACCTAAACGACACATCACCGACACATCACCTAAACGACAAATCACCTAAACGACACATCACCTAAACAACACATCACCGATAAATCACCTAAACGACACATCACCGATACATCCCATAAACGACACATCATCTAAACGAAACATCACCTAAACGATACATCACCTAAACGACACATCACCGAAACGACACATCACCGACACATCACCTAAACGACACATCACCTAAACGACACATCACCAACACATCCCATAAACGACACATCATCTAAACGATACATCACCTAAACGACATCACCTAAACGATACACCACCTAAACGACACACCACCCAAACGACACACGACATAAACGACACACCAACTAAACAACACATCACCTTAACGACAAAACCACCTTAACGACACACCACCTTAACGACACATCACCTAAACACGACACACCACCTAAACGGCACATTACCTAAACGACACATCACCGACCCATCACCTAAACGATACATCACTGACCCATAACCTAAACGACACATCACCGACCCATCACCTAAACGACACATTACTGACACATCACCGACACATCAAACAAACGACATATCACCTAAACGACACATCACCGACACATCACATAAACGACACATCATCGACACATCACCTAAACGACACATCAGCTAAACGACACATCACCTAAACGACACATCACCGACACATCACCTAAACGACACATCACCTAAACGATACATCACCTAAACGACACATCACCTAAACAACACATCACCGACACATCACCGACAAATCACATAAAAGACACATCATCTAAACGACACATCACCTAAACGACACATCACACAAACGACACATTACCTAAACGACACATCACCAACACATCACCTGAACGACACATCACCGACACATCACCTAAACGACACATCACCGACACATGACCTAAACGACACATCACCTAAACAACACATCACCTAAACGACACATCACCGACACATCACATGAACGACACATCATCTAAACGACACATCAGCTAAACGATATATCACCTAAACGACACATCACCTAAACGACACATCACCTAAACGACACATCACTGAAACGACACATCACCGACACATCACATAAACGACACATCACCGACACATCCCATAAACGACACATCATCTGAACGACACATCACCTAAACGACATCACCTAAACGACAAATTACCTAAACGACACATCACCAACACATCACTTGAACGACACATCACCGACACATCACCTAAACGACACATCACCTAAACGACACATCACCGACACATCACCTGAACGACACATCACCTAAACGACACATCACCGACACATCACCTGAACGACACATCACCGACACATCACCTGAACGACACATCACCGACACATCACCTGAACGACACATCACCGACACATCACCTGAACGACACATCACCGACACATCAGCTGAACGACACATCACCGACACATCACCTGAACGACACATCACCTGAACGACACATCACCTGAACGACACATCACCGACACATCACCTGAACGACACATCACCGACACATCACCTGAACGACACATCACCGACACATCACCTAAACGACTGGCTGTCTTATCCGCAAGGTAGTTGCCTTCTACTCCTGCATGTGTTGGTGTCCACCTACCTGTAACAGTGCTTGTTTGCCTGACAATGTGTTAGAGTGTATGTGCCGACCTTGTCAGGGTCTATGCTACTATTTCTAATACCTTTGTTACTGCTCCTAGCTCAGCAGCCTACATGGTAACATTGCCTGCGACATTAAAACACCAATCAGATTCCTATAGAGGAGTTCTCGTTCCTGGTCCTCGCATGGTCCTCATCTTCTGATCAACCAATGGTCCGAATGTGTCTGTACCTGGAGAGATGAGCAAGGCCTCCAGGGTGAAGTATCTTGTTCGGATTGTTTATTATTTTGTGCTTATCTGTGGGAAGTTTAGTTATTCTACTGTGCTGCATCCTGTTCGACATTTCTTGCGCGCTAGTTGTTCCCTCTTGCGTGCTGGGTGAGTGACGCCCTTGGCCATTCGCTGGACCCCTTATTACAGCCACCATCAAACAGGACCAGGAAACCTGATCTACTTCCAGACTTTTGGTCCATACGGTCGGTTCCCGCCCAACGGTTGATGCTATCAGTACCAGGCTGAGACGGTTGCAATAAACAGGCCCAATGGCCAGCACTCCGCCCTAGTCAGGGGTTTACGAGCGGTCCGCCTTCTATCTACGCCGGAGATCACCTTCAGTCTCTGTCTCCGGCAACGACAGTGAATGGGGTGTGACAGGGGCCGCGTACCGACCAGGGAATGAAAGAGTCGCGCACAGTACAAGGAGGAACCGTGTAAGACAATACTGTTGAGCTGGATACAGCAGTATGATGGAGTACTCTAGCTGTTGTCAGTCAGGGTCACAAGTCACTCGGTGCGGCTCGGAAGCTTTGCCCCTTCTTAAGTAAGCAGCCATTGGGGTGGGGCAGTTTGGTCATGGCATCAAACTTTCTGGAAGCTAATACACGTCTATTAAGTATTGGTAAAGTTGAACAGAACTAGCAGATTGATATTACGATGGACTGATACTTAATACTGAGCAGTACTACAGAACACAATCCAACTTCTCACCAATGTGACAGCTCTAATTACGGAACACAAGCCAATAACTTACTAATGTGGCAGCCCTGTGCCCTAAGCACCAATAGAAATGTGATAAGACAAACACGTACATTGATGTACACTTCATGGAGAGCCAGGGAAGTACGCCATACATGTATACTTTTTCCATTGCTATTCAACATTTGCACGGACCAGAATAACAAGGGCAGCCAGCTGATTGCACGAACAGAAGTGGAACTCAGGAATCGAAGAATCAAACTATATTATATGGATCCACATGGCGCAGCCTGTCACAGATACCTTGTGGAGATGATCACATCAATCCCGGAAACAATTTTTTAGCACAGAACACAGAGCCCACTTAACATATATTTACAAAATATCAAATTGAAAAGGGCACTAGGGCTCAAATACATGAGAAACATTATCGCAGAAGATGGAAGCTTTGATAGAGAAATGGAAACTGGATTCCCGAACATCCAGCTGTGAACTTATCAGAGACATCCCCGCTTTAATACTCAAACGTCATGTTGGTCTCGTAGATCCCACCGGAGATATGCGTGCCGGCCCTCTGATGTCAGTGACACACTGTATAACGGAGATATGCGTGCCGGCTCTCTGATATCAGTGACACACTGTATAACGGAGATATGTGTGCCGGTCATGTAATATCAGTGACACACTGTATAACGGAGATATGTGTGCCGGCCATGTAATGTCAGTGACACACTGTATAACGGAGATATGCGTGCCGGCTCTCTGATATCAGTGACACACTGTATAACGGAGATATGCGTGCCGGCCATGTAATGTCAGTGACACACTGTATAACGGAGATATGCGTGCCGGCTCTCTGATATCAGTGACACACTGTTAAACGGAGATATGCGTGCCGGCCATGTAATGTCAGTGACACACTGTATAACGGAGATATGCGTGCCGGCCATGTAATGTCAGTGACACACTGTATAACGGAGATATGTGTGCCGGCTCTCTGATATCAGTGACACACTGTATAACGGAGATATGTGTGCCGGCCCTCTGATGTCAGTGACACACTGTATAACGCAGATATGTGTGCCGGCCCTCTGATGTCAGTGACACACTGTATAACGGAGATATGTGTGCCGGCCCTCTGATGTCAGTGAGACACTGTATAACGGAGATATGTGTGCCGGCCCTCTGATGTCAGTGACACACTGTATAACGGAGATATGTGTGCCGGCCCTCTGATGTCAGTGACACATTGTATAACGGAGATATGTGTGCCGGCCATGTAATATCAGTGACACACTGTATAACGGAGATATGTGTGCCGGCCCTCTGATGTCAGTGACACACTGTATAACGGAGATATGTCTGCCGGCCCTCTGATGTCAGTGACACACTGTATAACGGAGATATGTGTGCCGGCCCTCTGATGTCAGTGACACACTGTATAACGGAGATATGTGTGCCGGCCCTCTGATGTCAGTGACACACTGTATAACGGAGATATGTGTGCCGGCCCTCTGATGTCAGTGACACACTGTATAACGGAGATATGTGTGCCAGCCCTCTGATGTCAGTGACACACTGTATAACGGAGATATGTGTGCCGGCCCTCTGATGTCAGTGACACACTGTATAACGGAGATATGTGTGCCGGCCCTCTGATGTCAGTGACACACTGTATAACGGAGATATGTGTGCCGGCCCTCTGAATTCAGTGAAACACTTGACCTACATCCAAAATACAATATGAGATACAATGAAGAAATGTGTTTAGGATGGAGTATAGAAGGGGGTGGAGATGATGACGTCAGGACCATTGTGAGAAATCTGCATAGTTTTTACTTTATTTAGTCGGTCCTCTTCTACCGTGAGGTGTAGAGGTAGACTTGTAATCATTTTTAAGACAAACAGGTGATTAGCCTGTTGTGTCTTTGCATGGTGCAGGGGCTGCCTCCTTACAGCCTCCATGCCTGCCGATCCGTTTTTGTCCACGGCTGCCTATTTATTCGCATCTAACCTCCAAATTAGGAAGCCTTTCAGCAATCCGCAACCCTCCTGACGCGCCTGGTAGGACTACATAGTACAGTCATAAAATAAGTTCTGTTGAGTTATCTCATGGTTGATCATTTATCTCGTGGTTGATCATTTATCTCGTGGTTGATCATTTATCTCGTGGTTGATCATTTATCTCAGGGTTGATCATTTATCTCATGGTTGATCATTTATCTCGTGGTTGATCATTTATCTCATGGTTGATCATTTATCTCATGGTTGATCATTTATCTCGTGGTTGATCATTTATCTCATGGTTGATCATTTATCTCATGGTTGATCATTTATCTCATGGTTGATCATTTATCTCGTGGTTGATCATTTATCTCATAGTTGGTGATTTATCTTTTGTGTGATCATTTATTTCATAGTTGGTTATTTATCTCATGGTTGATTTTTTATCTCATGAGGGATGAATTATCTCATGGTTGATTTGTTATCTCATGAGGGATGATTTATCTCATGGTTGATCACTTATCTCATGGTTGATCATTTATCTCTTGGTTTTGTATCTCATGGGGGATCATTTATCTCATGGTTGATCATTTATCTCTTGGTTGAGTTATCTCATGATTGAGGTATCTCATGGTTGATTATTTATGCTGAGTGGGTGGTTATCTCATGTTTTGGTTGGCGTCTCATAGTTGGGTGGTATTCTCACTGTGACAGTGTTTCCTGTGTCAAGAACACTATATATGAAATGACATGTATTGAGATTAGGAGTTTTAACTCCCGGAGTTTGGGCTGTCAAGGACAGTCGTCGAATATTTCAACTCAGGGGGGAACAGTTCAAGCTAAGGTCACACACGTCGTGCAGTCATTGACGGGGTCGGGTTTCGATTAATAAGACGAACAGAGCAGAGAATTGTTTACTGTAGTAAGTAGGAGACTGTTGTCAAAGATGGTGTGGGGTACTGGACCAGTCCCTTTACTGAATTAACTAGAGTCGCAGAAAAAGAGGCTTTGAGTGACACATGACGTCATACTGTCACATTTATATTGACAGGGCGACAAGGTAGCCAGAGAAGTTATTAGGACATCAGGAGTAAGGACTGACAAGTGCTCTAGTCAAGAGGACGACAGTCACTGCTGACCGGTCAGCGGAGGAAAGAAAGACGTACCTCTATTAGGGCCCAGAACTTCATTTGCAAATTTGTGTTTGACAGATGCCACCGTGTTCAGCCTGTTTGACTTGATCAGACGACGAGCCCAAAGTTGCAAACCAGTTTTGAATTGAACTGGATGTGCCGAGAAAGGCATTTACAAGAGTTAGCTACACGATACATTTACAAGAGCTACACGATACATTTACAAGAGCTACACGATACATTTACAAGAGCTACACGATACATTTACAAGAGCTACACGATACATTTACAAGAGCTACACGATACATTTACAAGAGCTACACGATACATTTACAAGAGCTACACGATACATTTACAAGAGCTACACGATACATTTACAAGAGCTACACGATACATTTACAAGAGCTACACGATACATTTACAAGAGCTACACGATACATTTACAAGAGCTACACGATACATTTACAAGAGCTACACGATACATTTACAAGAGCTACACGATACATTTACAAGAGCTACACGATACATTTACAAGAGCTACACGATACATTTACAAGAGCTACACGATACATTTACAAGAGCTACACGATACATTTACAAGAGGTAGCTAGCTACTTAACACAGTGGCTTCAACAGATATACTAGTTGTTATGGGAGACATGAATGCTAAGGTAGGAAAGGGGAAATATAAAAACATCGTGGGAAAATATGGAATTGGAGCAAAGAATGAAAGAGGATAAAAGACTGATACAATTCTGAGAGGAAAACTAACTTAGTATTTGCAACTTTTTTTAAACATCATATTAGAACATTATATACATGGAAAAGTCCAGGTGATAAGACAGCAAATTAAATTGATTTTATTATAATTTAGAAATATTGTCAAAAACACCAAGACATATCCAGGAGCAGACATCAATTCAGACCACAATCCAGTTTGTATGAAAGTGCACATACAATCAAACTCGCAGAGACTAGATGGACAAAGACACTTAATAAAGACAGGTCAGTGCTAAAACAACCAGATTTACGGCAAAAAAAAGGTGTATGAAAACTTACAATCAGAGGACGAGGAAGGAAACACAGAGAGGAGAAAAAATACTAAATGGAAACGTATAAAAACCATTATCCAAGTAGCAGATAAAGCATTACCAGTTATCAGTAGACAATCATGGTCCTCCCCTGATGGCATACGATCGACTGTCCCGACAGTTGCATCAGTAGACAATTGTGGTCCTAGGATACAACTCTGTGCTCACGGCCGTGAATTAGTTTGATCAATCATTGCCCAGCAGCCTAGGTGTATATGAGCGAGTAGAAACACGTTTCATGAATTGAAACGTCGGCGCTGTAGTCGTGGGCAACTGCTATGCACCTATAATTTAACGTTTATGACTCACTGTTCGTATTATGTTTGACTTGTCTAAGATCCAATCTGGACTTAACTTAACTTTATATCTTTACACTGATTTAGAAGACTCTGCAGAGTTTAATTTACATTATATTGCTCTAAAAGCTATGCGCATCAAATTTATTCTTAAATGCATTAACTGTCCCTGCCTCCACTACCTCATATGGCAATGCATTTCAAACATTCATCCCTCTCTGACTAAATAAATATTTCTAAATATCTCAACTGGACCTTTCTTTAGTTAATTTGTAGCTATGCCCTCTTGTTTTTGTGGGTGGTTGTCTTTTGAAAAACTTGTTATAGTCTAATTTATCCATTTCTCTGATCATCTTATAAACCTGTATTAATTCAACACGAACTCTTCTCTCTTCTAGACACTGTAGGCCGATTTGTCTGAGTCTTTCCTTATAACTGTAATTCTGGAATCCCACTATCAGTTTTGTCACTCTTTTTTGTATCCTTTCCAGTATGTTTATATCCCATTTACGATAAGGACTCCACACCTGGACACAGTATTCTAATCTCTGACGTAAGCTTTATACAGTTTGACTATCACTTCCTTGCTCCTATGTTTAATATTTCTTTTTATCATACCTAACTTTGCATTTGTCTTTTTCGCTGCTACCTGGACTTCCTCACTCATCTTACCTGTATGATCTATTATGACCCCCAGGTCCCTTTAGTTACCTAATATTGTTCTCGCCCACAATGTGATTATGTTCCATATTGGATCTACCTATGTGGGTGATTGTACATGTATCTACATTAAACTCCATTTGCCAGCTTACAGATCATTCTTGAATTTTTATCTAAATCCGATCTCAATATAACCACGTCTGCTTTAAATGAGACACTACTGCATAGTTTTGTATCATCCGCAAATTTTGCAATCATGGATCCCATATCAATGTCCAAATCGTTTATATATATCAAGAACAAAATTGGTCCCAAAACTGAGCCCTGTGGCACACCACTTTTCACTTCACACCACTCAGAGTACTCCTTATTTATGTCCACTCTCTGCCTTCTTCCCGTTAACCAATGTTCAATCCATTTGGCAACTTCCCCACCTATTCCATGTGATTTTAACTTTCGCAATAATCTTTGATGAGGTACTCTATCAAAGGCCTTTGCAAAGTCTAGATAAATAACATCTACTGGCTCCCCTTTATCTATGATTTTAGTAACCTCCTCCATGAATTCTAATAGATTTGTTAAGCATGATCTCCCTCTAGTAAACCCATGCTGACTATTTTTATTTTTATTAAACCTGTCTAAATGCATTACAATGTTTTCTTTGATTATTGACTCTAACAATTTACAGACTATGCTCGTTAAACTCACCGGTCTTTAATTCGCTGGATCTGATTTTTTGACTTTTTTGAATAAGGGAATCACTCCCGCATCTTTCCAATCCCGTGGAACAATCCCTTTTGTAAGTGATTGAGAACATAATATAGCCAATGGTTTTGCTAGTTGGTTTCTAATTTCAAATTGCAATTTTGGATGGATACCATCTTGACCTGGACATTTATCCTCCTTAACCCTTCCAATTTTTTAAAAACCATTTCCTCTGTAATACAGATTGATCTTAATCCCGCTGTATCCATTCTCTTTGAAAAATATCTTTAGACTCTTGGATCTTGGAGCAGTCCTCTTTTGTGTAGACTGTGCTAAAGTACTGATTGAGCAGATTAGCTGCCTCCCTATTCTCACTTATTATTTGTCCTGTACTGTCTTTGACATAACCTACTTTGTGTTGGTTCTTTGTTTATTTCAAACAAAAGAAAAGAAGCTTTTACTATCAGTTTTTATCCTCTGAGCATTTTTAAAAAAAAGTTTTTTGTTGCTGATTTATTCACTTTCTCAACTATGTTCTGCTTGTCCAAATATTTTAAACGTTTCTTTTGATTTACCTGTCTCTGTATATTTTTTCCATGCTTTATTTTTACCTCTTCTACATTTCACTACAAATCTAGTTATCCACTTTTTACGCTTGGGGTTTACCTCCCTAAATGGAACACATTCCTCTTTTAGCTTTTCTAGAATTGTTTTGAAACTCTCCCACTCTTGTTCAACGTCTGTTCCTTCAACAATATCTTTCAAGATTTTCAGGCTCGCTGCCTCTTTCATCCTCTTAACATCTGCCTTAGAGTAGTCGTATGTTCGCGTGTTTATGTTTTCGTCGAGTGTGTGTTTGCTTCTTGTGACTGCTTCTACATGTTGAATAAAACAATTGTCAGTTATGCACCTAACAAAAGGTTTTGACTCTACAAGTGCTTCTGTCCTTTCCCATTTTTTTCTGGAAAGAAGAAATCCCCCATTAATAATAATTTCCCTTCACTTGCCTTTTCTATGCTACTAATCAGCTCCTCATCTTCCTCTTTTTGACTTGATATTCATCTACAGCACACTACAATCGCCCCCCCCCCCGCCCCTTCTTTTCTATTTCTCCACATACACTTTCATTTTTGTTACCAGATGATAAATCAACTTTGATCGTTATATTAACATAATTTGTAAAGCAAAATAAAACGCCACCTCCCTTAGCCTTGTCTCCAACTATTCTATCTTTCCTTAACATTGTATATCCCTCTATTTCAAGTTCACTATCTGCAATTTCCTCATATCTCCATAATTATGTTAACCCTATTATATCTGATTTATCATCCTCTTCAAACAGTTCTAATATTCTCATTTCCTACACTTCTCACTTTTGTCTAACATTGTCTAAAATCCGATCTAGTCTACCATTTCGTCTAGATTTGTGTAACATCCCATCTTGATCTTCTGTCATGCCATCCGTGTTAGGAAGTTTCTGCTGTGACGTAGTTGTTCCCACTTGACAACTATTCGATTTTCTATGATCGGTGAAAATCAAGAAATCGATAGAACAGAGAACATGTGACGCAAATTAGCTGTGTTCTCCGTTCTACTGAGTTCTTGGCCTTGACCGTCCCAGATAAAGATCTTGTAGTTAAAACGTTGGCCTTGACCGTCCCAGATAAAGATCTTGTAGTTGAAACGTTGGCCTTGACCGTCCCAGATAAAGATCTTGTAGTTAAAACGTTGGCCTTGACCGTCCCAGATAAAGATCTTGTAGTTGAAACGTTGGCCTTGACCGTCCCAGATAAAGATCTTGTAGTTAAAACGTTGGCCTTGACCGTCCCAGATAAAGATCTTGTAGTTGAAACGTTGGCCTTGACCGTCCCAGATAAAGATCTTGTAGTTGAAACGTTGGCCTTGGTTGTTGCTGTCCCTTTGTGAAACTATTCTTTTTTCTTTTTTCTTCCTTCCACCACCCACTCCTCCACCACCCACTCCTCCACCAGCAATACCACACACACACACACTAACACACACACACACACACATGCGTTTGTAATAGCCTCCTTCGTATTGCTCCTCTGGTCATGTTTTGCACGTTTCCAAGAGCCACATTGATGCTGAGTACACTTTGATGCCCCATTTGTCACAATTGTCTTTACTGCCAGGTTATGGCCAATCTGGCAAGCTGCATGCACGAGCATCATCATGACGTCATAGTTGTCATTCGTTCAGCGCCTCCTAGTGGCGAGATAAAGACCTTGGATTAGACAGAGGCTGACCCCGACTCTCCAGCACGGTGGGGTCACAAAAGGCCCAGTAGTTTACTGTCTGAGAAAAGGAACGCTCAAATTAAAAGGTCGTGAATCGTGGGCTGCCGCCGTCATCAAAATGCAGAAGTAGGGACCTCAGAGTTATCTTGCCATTTGTGTGAAGCTCCTGGTATCCCAAATCAAAGGCGCTGTTCCAGGATCCGGTCAGCAATAAAGTCCACGTTCAATGGGCGCTGGCGGATAATGGCAGGATCCTTCCAGGAGAGGATTTTCACGGACAGGAAAAGGGCCAGATTGACACCAGATAAGTTTGGTGGTCCAGCGAAATATACATGTTTTAATTTGCTGAGAAAAAAATTGAAATGGCCGAGAGGCCTGGCTGCCAGTCTTTGTAAGGTTTGAACTCACTTCAGCCTTCAGTCAACGAAAGCCGCCAGAGAGATGACAAGAGAAGAACACATACCACAAGGAAGTTGTCCTTAGTCGCTTCTTGACGAGAAATTTATGTTAAAAGGTGGGGGTGTGGGCATTATTAGACGAGATGTTTTCTGTCCGACATATGAGTGTGGTTGGGGGGGGGGGGGCATTATTAGACGAGATGTTTTCTGTCCGACATATGAGTGTGGTTGGGGGGGGGGGGCATTATTAGACGAGATGTTTTCTGTCCGACATATGGGTGGGGTTTGGGGGGGGGAGGGGGGCGCATTATTAGACGAGATGTTTTCTGTCCGACATATGGGTGTGGTTTGGGGGGGGGGGAGGGGGGGCATTATTAGACGAGATGTTTTCTGTCCGACATATGGGTGTGGTTTGGGGGGGGGGGGAGGGGGGGCGCATTATTAGACGAGATGTTTTCTGTCCGACATATGGGTGTGGTTTGGGGGGGGGGGGGGCATTATTAGACGAGATGTTTTCTGTCCGACATATGGGTGTGGTTTGGGGGGGGGGGAGGGGGGGGGCATTATTAGACGAGATGTTTTCTGTCCGACATATGGGTGTGGTTTGGGGGGGGGAGGGGGGCGCATTATTAGACGAGATGTTTTCTGTCCGACATATGGGTGTGGTTGGGGGGGGGAGGGGGGGCGCATTATTAGACGAGATGTTTTCTGTCCGACATATGGGTGTGGTTTGGGGGGGGGGGGCATTATTAGACCAGATGTTTTCTGTCCGACATATGGGTGTGGTTTGGGGGGGGGGGGCATTATTAGACCAGATGTTTTCTGTCCGACATATGGGTGTGGTTGGGGAGGGGGGGGGGCATTATTAGGCGAGATTTTTTCTGGCCGACATATGGGTGTGGTTTGGGGGGGGGGGGCATTATTAGACGAGATGTTTTCTGTCCGACATATGGGTGTGGTTTGGGGGGGGGGCATTATTAGACCAGATGTTTTCTGTCCGACATATGGGTGTGGTTGGGGAGGGGGGGGGGGCATTATTAGGCGAGATTTTTTCTGGCCGACATATGGGTGTGGTTGGGGGGGGAGGGCGGGGGCGCATTATTAGACGAGATGTTTTCTGTCCGACATATGGGTGTGGTTGGGGAGGGGGGGGGGGGGGCATTATTAGGCGAGATTTTTTCTGGCCGACATATGGGTGTGGTTGGGGGGGGAGGGCGGGGGCGCATTATTAGACGAGATGTTTTCTGTCCGACATATGGGTGTGGTTGGGGGGGGGAGGGCGGGGGCGCATTATTAGACGAGATGTTTTCTTTCCGTCATATGGGTGTGGTTTGGGGGGGGGGGGCATTATTAGACGAGATGTTTTCTGTCCGACATATGGGTGTGGTTTGGGGGGGGGGGCATTATTAGACCAGATGTTTTCTGTCCGACATATGGGTGTGGTTGGGGAGGGGGGGGGGGCATTATTAGACCAGATGTTTTCTGTCCGACATATGGGTATGGTTGGGGGCGGGGGGGGGGCATTATTAGACGAGATGTTTTCTGTCCGACATATGGGAATTGTTGGGGGGCATTATTAGACGAGATGTTTTCTGTCCGACATATAGGTATGGTTGGGGGGCATTATTAGACGAGATGTTTTCTGTCCGACATATAGGTATGGTTGGGGGGCATTATTAGACGAAACGTTTTCTGTCCGACAAATGAGTGTGGTTGGGGGTGTCAGCTGGGAATGAAGAATAACGACTGGTCAGGCAAGACATTCTAGACAATACCATCACCTTGGCTTCCTCGTAGCCCTTCCTGGAAACGGGCTGTTTTCATGGCAGCCTGACTAACAATGTGAGGAATCGATGTGATCCCCGTAGTAGTGAGCGACACGCAGATGAAGCCAAGCATAGCACATCTGCCTGCACCTCGGTCCACCTTCATCAGCACTCTCGGGATGTGAAGAAAGTTACTGCAACCCACCATTTAATGTCCTTTTCAGGGCGCACAAAACCGTAAACCTACATCGGTGTCAGCTGTTCTCTTGTCACATGACTGTCAATTAGGTCACTTCGTAATCTCTGACCTGAAGGGTACCTTCTTTAAAATTGGACTTGGCCTTGACCTTGGGTCTTGTCAGTCGAAGATATGATGGTGTCAGTTGAACAATATTGTAGCACACGGGTTGGTCTCCAAAACAGCTTAATGGCGCTTCCATTGGACATGCATCGGATCCAACTAGACCTCTGACCTTGTCCATCATGGTTAAACCACTAGCCGAGACCTTTCGCTCTGACCTTGTCTACGATTGTCGAACCACTAGCCGAGACCTTTCGCTCTGATCTTGACTACGATTGGTCAACAACTTAGCTGGGGATTCTCTGCTTGTTTAGTTGATTGGTGCATCCATTGTTGATGTTCAGGTCACGCGAGCCTGTTTCGTCAGTGGGGCGAAGATGCAGCACAATGAATGAGCTGACGACAGCCAGCGACCAATATCTGGCTGCTTGCGTCAGAGTCTGACCTATATCTAGCTACTTGCGTCAGTCTGACCCATATCTGGATGCTTCCATCAGAGTCTGACCCATATCTGGGTGCTTCCATCCGGGCTAAGATACCATGGCTGACCCAGCCGCTATTCCTCCTCCAAGCGACGGTGCTGGAAATAAGCTATACCTTGTAGTCTGGTTGTTACTAGAGATCGCAGTGGGACGATACACCTGTTACCCCAAAACTCGCTGAAGTCGGCACGAAAGGTGTCACATCCTTGCTGGCACTATGACACAGCGTCCTTCACATGAGTAACACAGAAGAAGGATATGACCTTGCATGCCGTAGATCAGACTATGGCCTGGTGGTGTTGCATGAGGAAGACCTTGCATGCCGTAGATCAGACTATGGCCTGGTGGGGTTGCATGAGGAAGACCTTGCATGCCGTAGATCAGACTATGGTCTGGTGGTGTTCCCTGAGGAAGACCTTGCATGCCGTATAACTTCTTCTTAGTTTGTTTCTTCCTCTTCATCTATTTGTTCGTTCATCCTCAGACCAGGGTCCCAGTTTCTCTAACAAAGGACACGGTTGTCTGTCTGTACGGCTGTTTTATCTCCATATACCTTTTGTCTCACGTCTGTCTCGCGAGGCCAGTATTGTTCTCTCTCTCTTCCTGCGTGAGCGTGCAGCTGTGTAGGATGTGTTCCACGGTCATGGTATGCTGCCCACAGGGACACTTGTCATATGTCCCAATCCTCATTTTGTTGTAAAGATGACCCTTGAGTCTGATGTGGTCAGATCTCACTGGCTTTAACTATGACTTTGGCATTGAGATGATGCGCTGATCTGTTTGTGGAGAAGTACCTCCACATTTTGCTAATCTGTCTTCAATGTTGCAGTGGGATGGGATCCACTGTATGACCAACCTTGGGTGTTCTGCTGAGAGCTGTGTCAGGGAGAAAATACATTGCTCGAGATCTTCATATTTGTGTTGTTTTAGCGCTGCTAATACTGACGCGGCATTAGTCAGTAATGATTTGTTTTCTTTGAGAATATCTTTATCTTGGATTACAAGCTCAGCTGCGGCCTTCGGTGCCTCTGTTTCTGCACGGAAATTATTGAAATATGTTCCCGTTGTTAGTGTTTTCTTTTCCATTCCTTAGTCTATAATAGACCCCTCCACCTCTACTGAATGTGGCTTTGTTATGTGAGCCATCTGTATATACGTGTATCCATGTTTCTGATGGGTATACTCTCCTAAGATATTCTTCTGTGAAAAATATTTTCTAAATTTGTTCCCTTCTTCCCTATTCCTTCTATGGTTTCTACCATATTAGGAAACTTGGCTTTTTCCATGGTGGAATTTGGGATGTTTGTTTCAGATCTCTAGCCACTACATGGCTTATGATTGGGTCTGCTCTTGTAAGTTCTTTTGCTTTTTATATGAAGTGGTTTCTCTGTAATTTGTCTTTAATCGGCCGGAGTCTTTGTGTACGACAAGGACAAGAATAGCACCACTGCCTCACAGAGAACATGTCGTAAGAGGCGACTAACTGTGTGACATGGCATAACACCGGCCATGGTTAGGTGGTTTGTTTAGAGCAGCATAGATGGCGCATAACAGGCTGCGGGTCTACTTTGCTCTAGTGTTTGAGTCTATTTAGATGAATTCGCACATCGGTTAACTACCCAATGCAGCAGAGTATTAAGCTGCTCAAGCCTAGCCAGCTAAGCAGGAAATCCTTCTCCCAGCTACATCCGGTTCATACCAAAGCTGGGACCTGGACAAGGACATCTGTCACTGTAGAAGTACAAGTCCATTAAGAACTCAGAACTATCCTCTCATATATTGGGCGATATGACAGTCGTTAGAAATTCTCCTCCTGCCAGAGTGTGTTTTGGTCTCTGCCGTCTCCAGACTTTCGATTCGTGTGATGTTCTCCATTGCATATATATATTTCTCATAGCTCCAGTGATGGTACGTAGATTTTGATTTTGGGTTGCATTCATGTTTTGAAAGTTATTTCTTTGTTACTGTGGACCATGCTGCTATCCCGTATTCTAGCACTGGTCTTACGTAACCTGTGTTCAGTTTCTTTAGGGTCCCCGTGTCATTTCCCCACGTAGAGCCGGAAATCAATTTCTTATGGCGATACTGTGCTTAACTTACTGAGGAAAACCTTGCATGCCGTATATAGGTCGGTGTCTTGCTTGTTTCCTCCAGGTAAACTACAGTTTGACCTGCTCGTGCCAGAGCATCTCTTCGATTTAGTCGGCTGGTCAGGGTACCTTATAGACCTAACGACCTAACTGTTGCAGCTGGTCAGAACATCTTATAGACCTAACAACGTTACTGCTGCATCTGATATAACGATACTCTACTACGACAATGTCCAATCTACTATCAGTGGGTCACATCCCGGCCCTCCGTGGCTTTTAATCTGGCTTACCAAAAGTCTATATGTTTTCCTATAGTATACATTCAAAACTCTTGATTATCTCATCTCTAAATCTATTCTCTCACTGTATGATATGATCCCATCTCTAAATCTATACTAATCTCACAGTATGATATGATCCCATCTCTAAATCTATACTAATCTCACAGTATGATATGATTCCATCTCTAAATCTATACTAATCTCACAGTAAGATACGATTCCATCTCTAAATCTATACTAATCTCACAGTATGATATGATTCCATCTCTAAATCTATACTAATCTCACCTTATCCTATGACCAGGTGTATGTAGCGACAAAACAAACCCGGTGACGTTTGAGAAAGAGATGAAACATCGACAGACTGAATGGAAGTCCAGGTAGTTAAATTACCGCAGAAAAGCGATCTGCAACACTGCACAAAAGTTAGGGCCCTAATGTTTGTGATCCGTGCCTGGAAGATATTGAATAGGATCATTTGAGAGAGATTGAAAGAGGCGATATATAAACAGTTGAGAGGCGATCAGACAGGTTTTCGACAAAATAGATCCTGCGAAGATTAGATAGTTACAGTGCGTATAATTGTTGAACAAAGTCTGCAACGGAAACCATCACTTAATATCTGGCTCGTGGATTATGGGACGGCAATTGACAGTTTAAACAGGGAATCACTCTGGAACTTGTTCCGGCTCTTTAGAGTTCCTATGATTGTTCAGGCTCTCTGGAGTGCCTATGATTGTTCAGGCTCTCTGGAGTGCCTATGATTGTTCAGGCTCTGAGTGCCTATGATTGCTAAGGCTCTCTAGAGTTCCTATGATTGTTCAGGTTCTCTGGAGTGCCTATGATTGTTCAGGCTCTGAGTGACCATGATTTTTCAGGCTCTGAGTGCCTATGATTGTTCAGGCTCTCTGGAGTGCCTATGATTATTCAGGTGCTCTAGAGTGCCTATGATCGTTCACGCTCTCTGGAGTGCTTATGATTGTTCACGCTCTTTAGAGTGCCTATGATTTTTCACGCTCTCTGGAGTGCCTATGATTGTTCAGGTGCTCTAGAGTGCCTATGATTGTTCACGCTCTCTAGAGTGCCTATGATTGTTCAGGCTCTGAGTGCCTATGATTGTTCAGGTGCTCTAGAGTGCCTATGATTGTTCAGGCTCTCTGAAGTGCCTATGATTGTTCACGCTCTGTAGAGTGCCTATGATTGTTCAGGTGCTCTAGAGTGCCTATTATTGATCACGCTCTCTAGAGTGCCTATGATTGTTCAGGCTCTCATAGAGTGCCCCTGGATTTAACTAAAATAATTAAAAACGTACAGCAATGTGACGTCTAGAGTTCTACACTATGGAGAGCTTTCTGAGTCCTTTGAGATACGAACTATGTTGAGACACGGCTGTGCCGTATCACAATCCTCTCTCTGCTGGCTATTGACTGGACTATGCAGCTCCAGACATGGAATTGAATGGCTTCTGGCGAAAAGACTTAGTCCTCTCTACTCTGCTGATGGCTTGGCTCTTCTGTTTTACAACCAAGACAAAATGCCAAATAAAATATCGTACTAAAATAGTGAAATTAGGTCAAACCCAGAGAAGAAAAAAACTGATTAAGAGAATAAAAGCAGCGATCGACAATTAGGCTGTACTAGGAGGTAGGAGGTAGAATCATTCACACATATTGGTAGTAATATAGACAAAGTACTACATGAGGTGGACGACCCACAGGGTACAGGTTGGAGCTGTCACTGTCTTGAGTCCTACCAGCTTGTCCTACCAGACCGGGTCATACCAGCTTTTCCTACCAGCCCAGGTCCTACCAGCCTGTCCTACCAGCCCGGGTACTACGAGCGTGTCCTACCAGCCCGGGTCTTGCCAGCCCGGGTCCTACCAGACCGGGTCCTACCAGCTTTTCCTACCAGCCCGGGTCCTACCAGCTTGTCCTAAAAGTTTGTTCTACAAGCCCGGGTCCTACCAGCTTGTCCTACCAGCCCGGGTCCTACCAGCTTGTCCTACCAGCCCGGGTCCTACCAGTCCGGGTCCTACCAGCCCGGGTCCTACCATCCTGGGTCGTATCAGCCCGGGTCCTACCAGCTTGGGTCCTACCAGCCCGGGTCCTACCATCCCGGGTCCTACCAGCCCGGGTCTTACCAGCTTGTCCTACCAGCCCGGGTCCTACCAGCTTGTCCTACCAGCCCGGGTCCTACCAGCTTGTCCTACCAGCCCGAGTCCTACCAGTCCGGGTCCTACCAGCCCGGGTCCTACCATCCCGGGTCGTACAAGCCCGGGTCCTACCAGCTTGTCCTACCAGCCCGGATCCTACCAGCTTGGGTCCTACCAGTTTGGGTCCTACCAGCCCGGGTCCTACCAGCTTGGGTCCTACCAGCTTGTCCTACCAGCCCGGGTCCTACCAGCTTGTCCTACCAGCCCGGATCCTACCAGCTTTGTCCTGCCAGCCCGGGTCCTACCAGCCCGAGTCCTGCCAGCCCGGGTCCTACCAGCTTGTACTACCAGCCCGGGTCCTACCAGCTTGTCCTACCAGTCCGGGTCCTACCAGCTGGGTCCTACCAGCCCGGATCATACCAGCCCGGGTCCTACCAGCTTGGGTCCTACCAGGTTGTCCTACCAGTCTGGGTACTACTAGCCCGGGTCCTACCAGCTTGTCCTACCATCCCGGGTCCTACCAGCCCGGGTCCTACCAGCCCGGGTCCTACCAGCTTGGGTCCTACCAGCTTGTCCTACCAGTCTGGGTTCTACCAGCCTGGGTCCTACCAGCCCGAGTCCTGCCAGGCCGGGAGGCCGGGTCCTACCAGCTTGTACTACCAGGCCGGGTCCTACCAGCTTGTCCTACCAGTCCGGGTCCTACCAGCTTGGGTCCTACCAGTCTGGGTCCTACCAGCCGGGTCCTACCAGCCCGAGTCCTGCCAGGCAGGGTCCTACCAGCTTGTACTACCAGCCCGGGTCCTACCAGCTTGTCCTACCAGTCTGGGTCCTACCAGCTTGGGTCCTACCAGTCTGGGTCCTACCAGCCGGGTCCTACCAGCCCGGATCCTACCAGCCCGGGTCCTACCAGCTTGGGTCCTACCAGCTTGTCCTACCAGCCCGGGTCCTACCAGACCGGGTCCTACCAGCTTTTCCTACCAGCCCGGGTCCTACCAGCTTTGTCACTATCAGACCTGCCTTGGATCTCTGGATGATTTGATTTTCTGTCAATGATGTGTGTGGCCTTCTCTCTGTCTCCCCCCCCCCCCCCCCCACCTTTCCTCTCTTTCTCTCTCTCTCTCTCTCTCTCTCTCTCTCTCGTGTATTGTGCCATGGAACACGTGACCTTCCATGACAGACTCCAATGAATGTTACTCCAAATGGGTCCAGCAGTCAAATGACACATCGACGTATTTACCTATTTTACACTTCAAATAATTCCAGATATTGACAAGACTTTTTCCTGTTAAAATACAAAGGCTCTACCAACATGCGTGGTACTGAGGACTCAACTTTACGCATGAGCATATGTCTGTGGGGGCATTTGTCTGTGTGGCCATTTGTCTGTGGGGGCATTTGTCTGTAGGGGCATTTGTCTGTGGGGCCATTTGTCTGTGGGGGCATTTGTCTGTGGGGCCATTTGTCTGTGGGGGCATTTGTCTGTGTTAGCATTTGTCTGTGGGTTTTTTAATATGATTTAGGTTTTTTTTCTGTTCAGTAATTGCGTCTCAGCTTGTCTGGTCACCGCCCGGTCGTACCCAGGTCTCACAGTTACAACTATCAGCAAACTCCGTGTTTCCCCTGAACAGGTAAATGGCAGTAAATGAGCATGTTCAACACCATTCACTTAAGGTAACCGCGCGAGGTTCGCACCAGTAGAGGCAGTGACGTAAGCACGGCAATGCTGCTTCCAGTACAGACCAAGTGGGGCCAGTCGCTACCTACAGATCGCAGACGACAGTTGAGACCGCAACCCGATCTCCCGCCGAATTCTTCAGTCACTTAGGCCGATTGCTTGTGGCGCGCACAGTTCCTCTGTCGTCTGAAACTCAAAGAATTCATTAGCAGCAGATATAACGAGTGTCTGGTGAGGGTGCCACAAGTGAGCGCCAACAAGCCGGTTATTGGTAAGAAATGTGCGCCAAGCTGCGCGAGCGGCAACTCTCAATTAGCCAATGATGAGATCCCCGTAGTGGGAGATGACACAGTCGGAGATGGTGTGTGCCGGAAGGGGGGCCATCATAAACATGGCAGGCTGGAGACGAGTTCTGGAGCCAAACCCCCTCCAGTCGTACCACACTCTGGGCCTAGTTACCTATATGCACTCTTTGACGTCTGAGTGATATGTGGAGAGGCCAGCCTGGGAGAGACGCAAGAGCATGCATTGTTCAAAGTCATCTTGGGTCCATCAGTCAGATGTGAGGGCTAGAGGAGGAGAGGAACAGAGAAGGAGGAAAGGAACAGATAGAGGAGGAGAGGAACGGCCAGAGGAGGAGAGGAACGGCCAGAGGAGGAGAGGAACATGGAGAGGAGGAGAGGAACATGGAGAGGAGGAGAGGAACATGGAGAGGAGGAGAAGAACAGAGGAGGAGAGGAACAAGGAGAGGAGGAGAGGAACATGGAGAGAAGGAGAGGAACATGGAGAGGAGGAGAGGAACATGGAGAGGAGGAGAGGAACATGGAGAGGAGGAGAGGAACATGGAGAGGAGGAGAGGAACAGAGGAGGAGAGGAACAGAGGAGGAAAGGAACATGGAGAGGAGGAGAGGAACATAGAGAGGAGGAGAGGAACAGAGGAGGAGAGGAACAGAGGAGGAGGGGAGCAGAGGAGGAGAGGAACATGGAGAGGAGGAGAGGAACATGGAGAGGAGGAGAGGAACATGGAGAGGAGGAGAGGAACAGAGGAGGAGAGGAATAGAGGAGGAGAGGAACATGGAGAGGAGGAGAGGAACATGGAGAGGAGGAGAGGAACATGGAGAGGAGGAGAGGAACAGAGGAGGAGAGGAACAGAGGAGGAGAGGAACAGAGGAGGAGAGGAACATGGAGAGGAGAAGAGGAACAGAGGAGGAGAGGAACATGGAGAGGAGGAGAGGAACAGAGGAGGAGAGGAACAGAGAAGGAGGGGAACATGGAGAGGATGAGAGGAACAGAGGAGGAGAGGAACAGATAGAGGAGAGGAACAGAGGAGGAGAGGAACAGAGGAGGAGAGGAACATGAAGAGGAGGAGAGGAACAGATAGAGGAGAGGAACAGAGGAGGAGAGGAACAGAGGAGGAGAGGAACATGGAGAGGAGGAGAGGAACATGGAGAGGAGGAGAGGAACAGAGGATGAGAGGAACAGAGGAGGAGAGGAACAGAGGAGGAGGGGAGGAACAGAGGAGGGGAACATGGAGAGGAGGAGAGGAACAGAGGAGGAGAGGAACAGATAGAGGAGAGGAACAGAGGAGGAGAGGAACAGAGGAGGAGAGGAACATGGAGAGGAGAAGAGGAACAGATAGAGGAGAGGAACAGGAGGAGAGGAACAGATAGAATAGAGGAACAGAGGAGGAGAGGAACAGAGGAGAAGAGGAACATGGAGAGGAGGAGAGGAACATGGAGAGGAGGAGAGGAACAGAGGAGGAGAGGAGGAGAGGAACAGAGGAGGAGGGGAGGAACAGAGAAGGAGGGGAACATGGAGAGGAGGAGAGGAACATGGAGAGGAGGAGAGGAACAGAGGAGGAGAGGAACAGAGGAGGAGAGGAACAGAGGAGGAGGGGAGGAACAGAGGAGGATGGGAACATGGAGAGGAGGAGAGGAACATGGAGAGGAGGAGAGGAACATGGAGAGGAGGAGAGGAACAGAGGAGGAGAGGAACAGAGGAGGAGGGCAACATGGAGAGGAGGAGAGGAACAGAGGAGGAGAGGAACAGAGGAGGAGAGGAACAGTGAGAGAGAAGCAGAATGCGACAGACACACATAATGAGACAGAGAGAGAGAGAGAGTGTGTGTGTGGCGAATGAGTGGGAGGAATGGCGTCATAGTCTGACAGGTCGGCGTGACACAAACTGTCTGACAGTCACTTACACCTGGCATACAACATCAATTGGGGGGTGGGGGGAGTGTTACCTTGCACGAGCACGTGTGTATGTGTATGCGTGTCGTATATGTGTATGTTTATCTGTGTGACACAATGTCTTTCAGCCAGTCTATCTGTATGTTTACTTTACATATGATCTGTACCGGCAGGCTCAGCCTCCTTCAAGTATGCATTGTACCGGCAGGCTCAGCCTCCTTCAAGTATGCATTGTACCGGCAGGCTCAGCCTCCTTCAAGTATGCATTGTACCGGCAGGCTCAGCCTCCTTCAAGTATGCATTGTACCGGCAGGCTCAGCCTCCTTCAGGCATGTTCCTGTCTGCAGGTAGCAGGTCCTATCCACGCCATCTCATTCCACACACTTGGAGCGACCAATCTCCACACTCTCCTAACGGTGGGCCTTCCTGCAGACGACAGACTAGATGTTCACCAGTTTCACTCTCATCCTGCAGACGACAGACTAGATGTTCACCAGTTTCACTCTCATCCTGCAGATGACAGACTAGATGTTCACCAGTTTCCCTCTCATCCTGCAGACGACAGACTAGATGTTCACCAGTTTCACTCTCATCCTGCAGACGACAGACTAGATGTTCACCAGTTTCACTCTCATCCTGCAGACGACAGACTAGATGTTCACCAGTTTCACTCTCATCCTGCAGATGACAGACTAGATGTTCACCAGTTTCACTCTCATCCTGCAGACGACAGACTAGATGTTCACCAGTTTCACTCTCATCCTGCAGACGACAGACTAGATGTTCACCAGTTTCACTCTCATCCTGCAGACGACAGACTAGATGTTCACCAGTTTCACTCTCATCCTGCAGACGACAGACTAGATGTTCACCAGTTTCACTCTCATCCTGCAGACGACAGACTAGATGTTCACCAGTTTCACTCTCATCCTGCAGACGACAGACTAGATGTTCACCAGTTTCACTCTCATCCTGCAGATGACAGACTAGATGTTCACCAGTTTCACTCTCATCCTGCAGACGACAGTCTCGGGGGTCCCCAGCCTTTGGTGTCCATGGGGTAGGGATCCCTTCTTACTCAACACCAATATTTCTATTCAAAACGCTAGATCCAAACTCTAGACCCAAACTCTAGACCCAAACACTAGACCCCAAACTGTTGATCCCAAAGTTTAGACCAAGACTCTAGACCCAAAAACATGACCCAAACTCTAGACCCAAACACTTGACCCAAACCCTAGACCCCCAGCTCTAGACCCAAAAGACTATTTTTTTCAATCTCTCTCTCTTTCTTCCTTTCTTTCTTTTCACTCTCTCTTTCTTTCTCTTTTTCTATCTTTTCACTATTTCTCTCTTTCTCTCTTTTCACTCTATCATTCTGTTTCTCTTTTCACTCTCTCTCTCTTTCTCTCTTTCTCTTTTTTCACTCTTTCTCTCTTTTCTCTCTCTCTTTCTTGCTTTCTCTCTTTGCACTCTTTCGTTCTCTCTTTCTATCTTTTCAGTCTCTCTCTCTCTTTCTTTCTTTCCCTCTTTTTACTCCCTCTCTCCTCTTTCTTCTGTTTTACTTTCTCTCTCTTATAATCTCTTTTCACTCTCTCTCTTACTCTTTATCTCTTTATCTATCTTTCTTTCTTTGCCCATCTCTCTTTCTTTCTCTCTCTCGCCCTCTTTTTCTTTCTTTCTCTCTTTTCACTTTATCTCTAATTTTCTGTTTCTCTCTTTTCAATCTCTCTCTCTTTCTCTCTTTCTATCTCTCTTTTTCACTTTCTCTCTTTCTATCTACCTCTCACGCTCTCTCTCTCTCTTTCCCTCGCTCTGTCCCTCTTTCTCTCTCTCTCTCTCTCTCTCTCTCCAGAGACCAGACCTCTGCGATGAGCAATGTAAGCGTGTGGAAGGCTTGAGCAGAACCAAATGCATAAATATACTGAGAACAATAATCTAGAGCTCTATAGAGATTCCCATAGATTTATGTCTGTGCTTTATAGATTAAATCAAGGCTTTCGGCAGGGTGACGCACTGGGAAATGGTTTATATGTTGGAAGAGCTGCATGTCGATGGCAAGGTCCTGAGAATTATTCAGAACGTGTACTGGGAACAGACTGCAGCTGCACGAATAGATAACACAGTAGGAAACTTTAGGCAGACAAAACAGGAAGTGAGGCAGGGGTGTTCCCTGACCTGTCCTGTCTGTACAGATAAATCATCGTGCGATCTCTAGAGGCATTGGCTGGAATACCAATTGGTTGACAGGACATCAACAGCTTGTGGTAGGCTGAGGGCACTGTATTAGTAAGGCGGAAGAAGTCCCATTTACAAGGACTGGTCAACATGTTGGGTCTTCTAAGCGAAATTAAAGACTTCACTTTAAATCAGATGCATGATAGTAACTGTACAGCCATCATGATTGAAAAAAAAGTCGCACGACATCATTCCATTTGCTGGAGCTGTCGATGATTGTTCAAGGCTGAGGACTACATACCGTTACGTCTCTGCTGTCGCCGCGTCGTGTGCTGGTTATGTTTATATGCGTCGCGCGAACAGAAACAAACACATACACATAACCGTGAGTTCCATCGACTGCATCCGTGTCGGCAGGCTATGGTGATAACTAAGAAACACAAATATCCCAAATGTACGTGGAGTGTTCAAATGAAGCCAGACCTAACTGCACCAAGTGAACATACGTACGATGCACATGATGACGTCACTTCTATTGTAAACAGCACATACCACCCGTCAAGTTTGCACAATTGCATTATCCTCCGACTGATAGTTTCCTCAGCAGACCGTTGAAGACATGGCGGGTGTGTTTTGTAATCCGTCCAGAGTTGATCGGCGAGCGGTGATTCGGTTTCTAACAGCTGAAGGATGTCGACCAGCTGAAGGATGTCGACCAGATGAAGGACGTCGACCAGCTGAAGGATGTCGACCAGTTGAAGGATGTCGACCAGCTGAAGGATGTCGAACAGCTGTAGGATGTCGACCAGTTGAAGGATGTCGACCAGCTGAAGGATGTCGACCAGCTGAAGGATGTCGACCAGTTGAAGGATGTCGACCAGTTGAAGGATGTCGACCAGCTGAAGGATGTTGACCAGTTGAAGGATGTCGACCAGCTGAAGGATGTAAGGATGTCAACCAGCTGAAGGATGTCGACCAGCTGAAGGATGTCGACCATCAGAAGGATGTCGACCAGCTGAAGGATGTCGACCAGTTGAAGGATGTCAACCAGTTAAAGGATGTAAGGATGTCGACCAGCTGAAGGATGTCAACCAGTTGAAGGATGTCGACCAGCTGAAGGATGTCGACCAGTTGAAGGATGTCGACCAGTTGAAGGATGTCGACCAGCTGAAGGATGTTGACCAGTTGAAGGATGTCGACCAGCTGAAGGATGTAAGGATGTCAACCAGCTGAAGGATGTCGACCAGCTGAAGGATGTCAACCATCAGAAGGATGTCGACCAGCTGAAGGATGTCGACCAGTTGAAGGATGTCAACCAGTTAAAGGATGTAAGGATGTCGACCAGCTGAAGGATGTCAACCAGTTGAAGGATGTCGACCAGCTGAAGGATGTCGACCAGTTGAAGGATGTCGACCAGCTGAAGGATGTAAGGATGTCGACCAGTTGAAGGATGTCGACCAGCTAAAGGATGTAAGGATGTCGACCAGTTAAAGGATGTCGACCAGCTGAAGGATGTAAGGATGTCGACCAGTTGAAGGATGTAAGGATGTCGACCAGCTGAAGGATGTAAGGATGTCGACCAGTTAAAGGATGTCGACCAGCTGAAAGATGTAAAGATGTCGACCAGTTGAAGGATGTAAGGATGTCGACCAGCTGAAGGATGTAAGGATGTCGACCAGTTGAAGGATGTCGACCAGTTGAAGGATGTAAGGATGTCGACCAGTTGAAGGATGTCGACCAGTTGAAGGATGTAAGGATGTCGACCAGCTGAAGGATGTCGACCAGTTGAAGGATGTAAGGATGTCGCCCAGTTAAAGGATGTCGACCAGCTGAAGCATGTAAGGATGTCGACCAGCTGAAGGATGTAAGGATGTCGACCAGTTCGCATTCATCGCATAATGTAGCCAGTGTATGGTGACCCGAGTTGCTGCATCAATTTTGGCGATGGCATCTTCTGACGCAACAATATTCGTCTGACCTTGGCTTCGGAAGATCTTTCGTTAACTCCCGTCCTTCTTTAAACATCGTTGTCCAGTTCTTCATTGTTGTCTTCAACACACCTTTTTCACCATACACCGCCTGCGATGAATGTCAACTGGTCGACATCCTTCAACTGGTCGACATCCTTCAACTGGTAGACATCCTTCAACTGGTCGACATCCTTCAGCTGGTCGACATCCTTCAACTGGTCGACATCCTTCAACTGGTCGACATCCTTCAACTGGTCGACATCCTTTAACTGGTCGACATCCTTCAGCTGGTCGACATCCTTCAACTGGTCCACATCCTTCAACTGGTCGACATCATTCAACTGGTCGACATCCTTCAACTGGTCGACATCCTTCAGCTGGTCGACATCCTTCAACTGGTCGACATCCTTACATCCTTCAGCTGGTCGACATCCTTCAGCTGGTCGACATCCTTCAACTGGTCGACATCGTTACATCCTTCAACTGGTCGACATCCTTCAGCTGGTCGACATCCTTCAACTGGTCGACATCCTTACATCCTTCAACTGGTCGACATCCTTCAACTGGTCGACATCCTTCAACTGGTTGACATCCTTACATCCTTCAACTGGTCGACATCCTTCAACTGGTCGACATCCTTCAACTGGTCGACATCCTTCAACTGGTCGACATCCTTCAACTGGTCGACATCCTTCAACTGGTCGACATCCTTCAGCTGGTCGACATCCTTCAACTGGTCGACATCCTTCAACTGGTCGACATCCTTCAGTTGGTCGACATCCTTCAACTAGTCGACATCCTTCAACTGGTCGACATCCTTCAACTGGTCGACATCCTTACATCCTTCAGCTGGTCGACATCCTTCAACTGGTCGACATCCTTCAACTGGTCGACATCCTTACATCCTTCAACTGGTCGACATCCTTCAACTGGTCGACATCCTTCAACTGGTCGACATCCTTCAGCTGGTCGACATCCTTACATCCTTCAGCTGGTCGACATCCTTCAATTGGTTCACATCCTTCAGCTGGTCGACATCCTTACATCCTTCAACTGGTCGACATCCTTCAGCTGGTAGACATCCTTACATCCTTCAACTGGTCGACATCCTTCAGCTGGTCGACATCCTTACATCCTTCAACTGGTCGACATCCTTCAGCTGGTCGACATCCTTACATCCTTCAACTGGTCGACATCCTTCAACTGGTCGACATCCTTCAGCTGGTCGACATCCTTACATCCTTCAGCTGGTCGACATCCTTCAACTGTTCGACATCCTTCAGCTGGTCGACATCCTTACATCCTTCAACTGGTCGACATCCTTCAGCTGGTCGACATCCTTCAGCTGGTCGACATCCTTCAAGTGGCCGACATCCTTCAGCTGGTCGACATCCTTACATCCTTCAGCTGGTCGACATCCTTCAACTGGTCGACATCCTTACATCCTTCAGCTGGTCGACATCCTTACATCCTTCAGCTGGTCGACATCCTTACATCCTTCAGCTGGTCGACATCCTTCAACTGGTCGACATCCTTACATCCTTCAACTGCTCGACATCCTTCAACTGGTTGACATCCTTCAGCTGGTCGACATCCTTCAGCTGGTCGACATCCTTCAAATTGGTCGACATCCTTACATCCTTCAACTGGTCGACATCATTCAGCTGGTCGACATCCTTCAAGGTCGACATCCTTACATCCTTCAACTGGTCGACATCCTTACATCCTTCAACTGGTCGACATCCTTCAGCTGGTCGACATCCTTCAACTGGTCGACATCCTTACATCCTTCAACTGGTCGACATCCTTCAACTGGTCGACATCCTTCAACTGGTCGACATCCTTCAACTGGTCGACATCCTTACATCCTTCAACTGGTCGACATCCTTACACCCTTCAGCTGGTCGACATCCTTCAACTGGTCGACATCCTTCAACTGGTTGA
Source organism: Ariolimax columbianus (assembly GCA_036924085.1). Taxonomy (NCBI): domain Eukaryota; kingdom Metazoa; phylum Mollusca; class Gastropoda; order Stylommatophora; family Arionidae; genus Ariolimax; species Ariolimax columbianus. The sequence continues at coordinate 93,098,041 of JAVGWX010000009.1, forward strand.
CATCCTTACATCCTTCAACTGGTCGACATCCTTCAACTGGTCGACATCCTTCAACTGGTCGACATCCTTCAACTGGTCGACATCCTTCAACTGGTCGACATCCTTCAACTGGTCGACATCCTTCAGCTGGTCGACATCCTTTAACTGGTCGACATCCTTCAACTGGTCGACATCCTTACATCCTTCAGCTGGTAGACATCCTTCAACTGGTCGACATCCTTCAAGTGGTCGACATCCTTACATCCTTGAACTGGTCGACATCCTTCAACTGGTCGACATCCTTCAACTGGTCGACATCCTTCAGCTGGTCGACATCCTTACATCCTTCAACTGGTCGACATCCTTCAACTGGTCGACATCCTTCAGCTGGTAGACATCCTTACATCCTTCAACTGGTCGACATCCTTCAGCTGGTCGACATCCTTACATCCTTCAACTGGTCGACATCCTTCAGCTGGTCGACATCCTTCAACTGGTCGACATCCTTCAACTGGTCGACATCCTTCAGCTGGTCGATATCCTTACATCCTTCAGCTGGTCGACATCATTCAACTGTTCGACAGCCTTCAGCTGGTCGACATCCTTACATCCTTCAACTGGTCGACATCCTTCAGCTGGTCGACATCCTTACATCCTTCAACTGGTCGACATCCTTCAACTGGTCGACATCCTTCAGCTGGTAGACATCCTTACATCCTTCAACTGGTCGACATCCTTCAGCTGGTCGACATCCTTACATCCTTCAACTGGTCGACATCCTTCAGCTGGTCGACATCCTTACATCCTTCAACTGGTCGACATCCTTCAACTGGTCGACATCCTTCAGCTGGTCGACATCCTTACATCCTTCAGCTGGTCGACATCCTTCAACTGTTCGACATCCTTCAGCTGGTCGACATCCTTACATCCTTCAACTGGTCGACATCCTTCAGCTGGTCGACATCCTTCAGCTGGTCGACATCCTTCAAGTGGCCGACATCCTTCAGCTGGTCGACATCCTTACATCCTTCAGCTGGTCGACATCCTTCAGCTGGTCGACATCCTTACATCCTTCAGCTGGTCGACATCCTTCAACTGGTCGACATCCTTCAGCTGTTAGAAACTGAATCACCGCTCGCCGATCAACTCTGGACGGATTACAAAACACACTCGCCTTGTCTTCAACGGTCTGCTGAGGAAACTATGAGTCGGAGGATAAAACCATTGTAAAATCTTGACGGTTGGTACCTGCTGTTTACAACAGAAGTGACGTCATCATGTGCATCGTACGTATGTTTACTTGGTGCAGTTATGTCCGGTTTCATTTGAGCACGCCTCTTATATATGTATGTATGTATGTATGTATGAATGTATGTATGTATGCATGTATGTATGTATGTATGCATGCATGTATGTATGCATGTATGTATGTATGTATGCATGCATGTATGTATGCATGTATGTATGTATGTATGTATGTATGTATGTATGTATGTATGTATGTATGTATGTCATGTCATGTCTTGTCATGTTATGATGCTATGTTATGTTATGTTCTGTATGCATGTATGTGAATCGACGCCAGTGAACTCCAGACAGACTTCTAGGTATTGAGTCTATCTTATATAATGGTGAAGAGTTTGGAGAGTACATCCAGACACGCGCCAGCTTGAGCAGAAGAGTACACCCAGACAAGGTCCGTCAATGACCTATCATTGATGCCACAGTCACACCTTCTGTACCTTGGGAAGCAAGAGTTGTCAGTTCAAACCCTGACTGTCCCGATAAATGACGTCCCAACTAGCCACCTCGGAGCCAAGTTTGCTGCCTCAGTCGCAATTTTCGTACTGGCGACTCTTGTCACATATGCACCCGCAATGACCCTGACCCTGATTATGTGTAAACTGAATGTGTGTGTGTGTGTGTGTGTGTGTGTGTGTGTGTGTGTGCACAAACTGCCTGGATGGGATGTGCTGACACGTGCACATCTGTGTGTGTCTCTGACTCACCTGTTGATCCATCCTTTATCTTACAATCCTCCACAAATTAAATGGCTGGACAAGATACTACCAATGAGTTGTACACATAAAACCCAGTTACATTTTAGAAACAATTTGTTTGTGTCAATATTTCTGGTTTCTGTGGCTACTGTGGGCGGCGTCAAGCGTCATTGACTCGTGAGTGGAACTACTTGACGGAGTCTTGGTTCTCTGAGACAACACAGAGGTCTGATATTATCTCTGCTAGTTACGGAAGGTCAGCGAACCGGTGAGAACTATCTCAATTATGCCTGCTAGAGCGTCGCCAGGAGATGCCACAGTTTGTCACTATGTTGTCTGCGGACACAAATTGAAATGAAAGCTAGTAAACCCCCCTCCCCCTGCCCCACCCCCTGGGCGTCCTGGCCCGTAGGGCACGGCGCTCATCTACCGTCCAATCGCTTGTTTTAGCGCTCTCTAGGGCTTGCGCGAGCCTGGTTGGGGAGATCAAACGGTCGAAGTAAAACGTCCAGGCAATGTTGTCTCTTGGGGTCACGCGCGCGTCTCATCCTCTTCTGATATCAGGCACAGTAAAGTGGTGGGGGGGGGGGGGGGGAGAGAGCTGCATGATCCAGGCAACAAAGATTGTTTCCAGGCTTGGCAAAAGTTCTCCTCGTCTCGTCCAGGCCCAATCCTGTTCAATTTCAGTAATTGACCGAGGTTATCTGCCCGCGCTTGGATCGAGTCGGTGCGATACGCCAGTCCCATCTCGGACTGAGACAATTTAGCGGACGATTGGCAGGGCCAGCTTTTGGGAATAGCTGAAGATAGTTGGCTGAGATTGTGCTAGACCGGGGAATTAGGTCCCATGAGAGCCAGCTCCAGGGAATCCTTGCAAATGTTCTTATATTTTCCTTTAAGGGAATTGATGAGTTATCTACCAGTCTGCTGTAGTGCGGGGCGCGTGCATGACGTCACTGGGTTAGCCGTGCACGTGATGGCGTCCATTAGCATGCCTACCTGGTCAGAATTACACTGGAAATAGGATTGGGAGCTCTGAGCGGCCCGCTGGATGAGCTGCCTCGGCCCACAGATTGCTGGCACAAGACTGGATTACCTGCCGGTTTGATTGCCTCATTCCCCGGTGCAACAAGCAGGTTTTTTTGTTGTTGTTTTTCAATGTTTCTTCAATCAAAATGAAATTGTTGATCGCAGTACTGATTGGCGGTCGGTCTGGTGATTGGTGATCGGTCTGGTGATTGGCGCTAGATATAAGCTGATGTGGTCAGGCAACTGAAACTGATCAGGTCTTGATTGGCGAGCGGCTCGAGGCATGACACGAATGGCTTTTACATCAGCAAAGGAATTACCAACAACACAAACATTCATATAAATATCGACAAAAACATCGACACAAACATCAACACAAACACCGACACAAACATCAACACAAACATCAATAGAAACATCAACAGAAACATCAACAGAAACATCAACAGAAAAACCTACGCAAACACCGACACAAACATCAACACAAACACCGACACAAACATCAACACAAACATCAACACAAACATCAACACAAACATCAACACAAACATCAACACAAACAACAACACAAACATTCACATCGACACAAAGATCAACACAAAGATCAACAGAAACATCAACAGAAACATCGACACAAAGATCGACATAAACATCAACACAAACATCAACAGAAACATCAACACAAACATCAACACAAACATCAAGACATAGATCAACACAAACATCAACACAAACATTAACACAAACATCAACACAAACATCAAAACATACATCAACATAAACATCAACACATACATCAACACAAACATTGACATCAGTGTTAATTCTTACCTGTCTCATGCCAGTGTTAATTGTTACCTGACTCACGTCAGTGTTAATTCTTACCTGTCTCACATCAGTGTTAATTCTTACCTGTCACATCAGTGTTAATTCTTACCTGTCTCACGTCAGTGTTAATTTTTACCTGTCTCACATCAGTGTTAATTCTTACCTGTCTCACATCAGTGTTAATTCTTACCTGTCTCACGTCAGTGTTAATTCTTACCTGTCTCACGTCAGTGTTAATTCTTACCTGTCTCACATCAGTGTTAATTCTTACCTGTCTCATATCAGTGTTAATTCTTACCTGTCTCACATCAGTGTTAATTCTTACCTGTCTCACATCAGTGTTAATTGTTACCTGTCTCACGTCAGTGTTAATTCTTACCTGTCTCACGTCTGTGTTAATTCTTACCTGTCTCACATCAGTGTTAATTCTTACCTGTCTCACATCAGTGTTAATTCTTACCTGTCTCATATCAGTGTTAATTCTTACCTGTCTCACATCAGTGTTAATTTTTACCTGTCTCACGTCAGTGTTAATTGTTACGAATCTAAAACGAAGGTAACAGACACAATGAGACGTATGAGACAGAGATTGTTACGTCTCGTGTGAGATCAGCTGGGATACTCATCTTTAGTTGTGTTCTCATTCTTGGTGGCGTACTGGAAAAGGTCGTTAAAATGAAAAGTTGTACAAAGAACAATCGTTAAACGGGTTCTATCTACAGTTAATAAAATTACAAAGAGAGTTGACTTCATGATAAGCCAGCCATCTAGCGTTCCGGGTTGGCTGAAGTTCATTAGTTGCCAACTATCTAGCGTTCCGGGTAGGCTAAAGTTCATTAGATGTCAGCCATCTAGCGTTGCGGGTTGGCTGAAGTTCATTAGATGCCAGCCATCTAGCGTTCCGGGTTGGCTAAAGTTCATTAGTTGCCAACTATCTAGCGTTGCGGGTTGGCTGAAGTTCATTAGTTGCCAACTATCTAGCGTTCCGGGTTGGCTAAAGTTCATTAGCTGCCAGCCATCTAGCGTTCCGGATTGGCTGAAGTTCATTAAATGCCAGACCCTTAGCGTTGCAGGTTGGCTCAAGAGAATATTCAAACAGGAAGCCTTAAAAAAACCTCAGATCAACGGACTACATAAAGACTCTACAAATACAAATGAACCGAAAAAACATCGTCAGTCCTGAAACTTGTAAATGAAATCAACAAAACTCTTCAACATTTCATGGCCATGAACATCAAGAAAAGATCAAGGCATACCCTGGACTACATTTGGATAGCATACCCTAGCTTGAAGAAAAACAAAGGAACCTTGGACTACATTTGGATAGCATACCCTAGCTTGAAGAAAACAAAGGAACCTTGGACTACATTTGGATAGCATACCCTAGCTTGAAGAAAACAAAGGAAGGCCAATCACCCAAAATTGGCTAGTCGCCTGGGAAGGCACTCTCATCTGAATCTCCAGTCATGGCCAATTTTATCCTGTGCTGGCTCTTCTAACATCGTGGAGGTAGTGGATCCAAATCTTCCTGGCAGTAGTGCAATCCGAGAGTTCTCACCAGGCTAGCCAATATCGGAATCAGCTTGACGATTTCAAACTCGCTGGTTAGGCTGTTGTTTTACTGTCTTCCAGGTATACGTCCTGCAAAGGTGGGCTATGGGTTTAAAGGCTGCACTAGATCCTGACACGAGCAAAACAAAATTAATTAGAGCACTTGGAGTACAGTAAGCCATCAACTACTGAAACCAGCTGGAGTACAGCAAACCATCAACTACTGAAACCAGCTGGAGTACAGCAAACCATCAACTACTGAAACTAGCTGGAGTACAGCAAACCATCAACTGCTGAAACCAGCTGGAGTACAGCAAACCATCGACTACTGAAACCAGCTGGAGTACAGCAAACCATACACTACTGAAACCAGCTGGAGTACAGCAAACCATCAACTACTGAAACCAGCTGGAGTACAGCAAACCATCAACTACTGAAACCCGATGGAGTACAGCAAACCAACAGCTACTAAAACCAGCTAGAGCACAGCAAACCATCAGCTACTTAACTTAACGTCTTTATACTGGTTTAGAAGACCCTGCAAAGTCTGTATACAACCAGTTACATTTACATCACCTTGCTCTAAAAGCTATGCGCATCCAGTTTATTCTTAAATGCATTAACTGTCCCTGCCTCCACTACCTCCCCTGGCAATGCATTCCAAGCAGACACCACTCTCTGACTAACAAAATATTTCCTAATATCTAACCTGGACCTCTCTTTAGTCAGCTTGTAGCTATGCCCTCTTGTTATTGTGGGTGGCTGTATTTTTAAAAAACTTGTTATAGTCTAATTTATCGATTCCTCTGATCATCTTATAAACCTGTATTAAGTCAACACGAATTCTTCTCTCCTCGAGACACTGTAGGCCGGTTTTTCTGAGTCGTTCCTCATAACTGTAATTCTGGAATCCCACTATCATCTTTGTCGCTCTTTTCTGTATTCTCTTCAGCATGTTTATATTCCCTCTATGATAAGGACTCCAGACCTGTACACAGTACTCCAATCTAGGTCTAACTAATGCTTTATACAGTTTGACTATCACTTCCTTGCTCCTATGTTTAATATTTTTTTTTATCATACCTAACATTGCATTTGCCTTTTTCACTGCTACCTTAACTTGTTCACTCACCTTTCCTGTATGATCTATTTTAACCCCTAGCTCCCTTTCCTTATCTATCTTTCTAATATTGTTCTCTCCCATTCTGTAATTATGTTCCATATTGGATCTACCCATGTGGATGACTGTACATTTATCTACATTAAACTCCATTTACCAGCTTACAGACCATTCTCGAATTTTATCTAAATCCGACATCAATATATCCACTTCTGCTTAAACAGCCACTGCATAGTTTTGTGTCATGAGCAAATTTTGCAATCATGGATCCCATATCAATGTCCAAATAATTTATATATATCAAGAACAAAATTGGTTCTTCTTCTTCTTCTTCTTCTTCGTACGCAGTCAGACAGTAACCATTATTTTTTCGAAAAAAGCGGCGTTCATCCTGAGGCTGTCGCCACTGCCATAGAGTTTGTCTTGTGGTTCCACTGGTGATGGCCACATCTGCTCTCTCTGATCCTCGTATGTCGGGCAGTTTTGCAGCAAATGCTCATCGGTCATTTTACCGGTACCACACGGGCATTCGTCGGTTCCACCTATCTTAAATTTGTTGAATAGGTGGTACCTCAGTCTATTGTGGCCAGTGCGAAGTCTGAAGACAACTGGTAATATGCATCGTTTTTGGTGTAACCAGTATGTTCGGTTTCCCATTTGGTCATGTATCTGGCTTTGATAAGCCGTTTTGACTCTTCGTACTTCATACTAGTATCTGTTTGTGGTAGTCTTGAGCCTTCTTTTGCCAGTCTGTCTGCCTCCTCGTTGCCTTGCATGTTGCAGTGTGATGGGACCCACTGTACCACTATCCTTTTTGGTGCGGACTGCTGGCATAGTTGACAGAGTGCTGCTCTTCCAAGTCATTAAGCTCAGTGTTTTTCTGGCTTTTTAGCGCTGTGACTACGGCCAGAGCATCTGTAAGCAGGACTGTATGGCTTTCATTTTCTTTATGTGTCACCATTTCTTCCACTGCCGCCCTCAGTGCCTCTGCCTCCGCTCTGAAATTGCTTGTGTACTTACCAGTAGCGAATGACAGTGTTATTTTTCTGCCATTTGGTAGGTTCAAGAATGCTCCTGCCCCTCCATTCTGTGTAGTGTTTGTTACAGAACCGTCGGTGTATGCATGGGTCCAGTCCATGCTTGGGTAGTTTTTCGATTTAAACGCTTAGGGTAGTATCTCTCCTTTCTTTTTCCGTCTGGCAGTTTTTGTTTCCAATACCTGGTATATTTTCTACCACCTCTGGAAATATATCCTGCCTCCAGGTAGGTTTTCGTACAGTAGTGATGGGTTTTGGTGTTGTTAGTGCGTTTATGGGATCTTCGTACATCTTTGCTTTGGATATTTCTGCAAAGTTTCTCCGCTTTAGTTTCCCATTTTCCAAATTGTTTAGTCTCTGGTGCATTGGATGGTCAGTCAGTCTTCGGAGTTTCTCTGACTGCAGCTGAGCTTTGCAGTCTCTTCTATCGGTCATGGATTGCAGTTTTGTAATCTTTTCCAGTTCTACAATTGGCGTTGACTTCATGCCTCCTGTTATAATTCTCATGGCTTGGTTTTGGAGTTTGCTAACTTTATCGCTGTTGTCCATGCCGCAATGCCATACTCGAGAACTGGTCTCACTCTTCCAGTGTAGAGTTTCTTTAGTATACTTTCGTCTGCTCCCCAGCTTGTGCCAGCAAGTTTCCTCATGATCGCCATTCTTTCTCTGGCTCTCATTCGGTTTCTCTCGATCTGACTTTTCCATGTCATGCGCCGATCGAATGTGACTCCCAGATAGTTTGGGTTGTCGTTTGGCTGCAGGAATTTGCCATTTAGACGTAATTTGGTATTTTGGGGTTTGATTGAATATTGTACATGTGGTTTTCTCCTCGTTTATTTTGACCAGCCATGAGTTCGCCCACTCTTTCAGCGATGTTAGGGCCTGCTGCATCCGATTTCTTGCTATGGTGAGATTCTTTTCAGAGTTCCACATAGCTAGATCGTCTGCAAACATTGAGCTATAGACTTCTTGGTATACAAAATTGGTCCCAAAACCGAGCCCTGTGGCACACCACTTTTCACTTCACACCACTCAGAGTACTCCTCATTTATGCCCACCCTCTGCCTTCTTCCCGTTAACAAATTTTCAATCCATTTGGCAACTTCTCCACCTATTCCATGTGATTTTAACTTTCGAAATAATCTTTGATGAGGTACTCTATCAAAGGCCTTTGCAAAGTCTAGATAAATAACGTCCACTGGCTCCCCTTTATCTATGATTTTAGTAACCTCCTCCATGAATTCCAATAGATTTGTTAAGTATGATCTCCCTCTAGTAAACCCATGCTGACTATTTCTAATTAGATTAAATTTGTCTAAATGCATTACAATGTTTTCTTTGATTATTGACTCTAACAATTTACAGACTATGCTCATTAAACTCACCGGTCTATAATTTGCTGGATCTGATTTTTTGCCTGTTCTGAATAAGAGGATCACTCCTGCATCTTTTCAATCCCGTGGAACAATCCCTTTTGTAAGTGATTGAGAACATAATATAGCCAATGGTTTTGCTAGTTGGTCTCTAATTTCATACAGCAATTTTGGATGAATACCATCTTGACCTGGACATTTATTCACTTTCAACCCCTCCAATTTTTTAAAAACCATTTCGTCTGAAATACAGATCGATCTTAATCCCTCTGTATCCATGTCTCTTTGAAAAATATCTATAGGCTCTTGGATCTTGGAGCAGTCCTCTTTTGTGTAGACTGTGCCAAAGTACTGATTGAGTAGATTCGCTGTCTCCCTATTCTCACTTATTATTTTCCCTGTACTGTCTATGAGAGGGCCTACTTTGTCTTTCGTTCTTTGTTTATTTCTAACATAAGAGAAGAAGCTTTTACTGTCAGTCTTGATCCTCTGAGCAAGTTTTTTTTTCAAAGTCTATTTTTGCTGTTTTATTCGCTTTCTGAGATATGTTCTGCTTGTCCAAATATTTTACAAAAGTTTCTTTTGATTTACCTGCCTCTATATATTTTTTCCATGCTTTATTTTTTGCTCTTCTACATTTCACTACAAATCTAGTTATCCACTTTTTACGCTTGGGGTTTACCTCCCTACATGGAACAAATTCCTCTTTTAGCGTTTCTAGAACTGTTTTAAAACTTTCCCACTCCTGTTCAACGTCTGTTCCTACGACAATATCTTTCCAGATTATGTTGTTCGCTGCCTCTTTCATCCTCTTAACATCTGCCTTAGAGTAGTCGTATGTTTGCGTGTTTATATACTGAAACCAGCTGGAGTACAGCAAACCATCGACTACTGAAACCAGCTGTAGTACAGCAAACCATCAACTACTGAAACCAGCTGGAGTACAGCAAACCATCAACTTACTGAAACCAGCTGGAGTACAGCAAACCATCAACTACTGAAACCAGCTGGAGTACAGCAAACCATCAACTACTGAAACCAGCTGGAGTACAGCAAACCATAAACTACTGAAACCAGCTGGAGTACAGCAAACCATCAACTACTGAAACCAGCTGGAGTACAGCAGACCATCAACTACTGAAACCAGCTGGAGTACAGCAAACCATCAACTACTGAAACCAGCTGGAGTACAGCAAACCATCAACTACTGAAACCAGCTGGAGTACAGCAAACCATCAACTATTCAAGTGACTGTACACATGACACTGTAACCGGCTCTCTAATGTCGGCTATCATATCAAGATGGCTGATCCATAAACCATGACAAGAACCATGAAACTAGCATCAAGAGTACAACCCATAGCCGACACCCTACAGCTGACATAGATCTCAGAGTATTACAAGACCCACCAAGAGTACAACTCACAGCTGACATAGACCCACCACAACCCACAGCTGACATAGACCGACCAAGAGTACAACCCACAGCTGACATAGACCCACCACAACCCACAGCTGACATTGACCCACCAAGAGTACAACCCACAGCTGACATAGACCCACCACAACCCACGGCTGATATAGACCCACCACAACCCACAGCTGACATAGACCGACCAAGAGTACAACCCACAACTGACATAGACCCACAAAGAGTACAACCTACAGCTGACATAGACCCACCAAGAGTACAACCCACAGCTGACATAGACCCACCAAGAGTACAACCCACAGCTGACATAGACCCACCACAACCCACAACTGACATAGACCCACCACAACCCACGGCTGATATAGACCCACCACAACCCACAGCTGACATAGACCCACCACAACCCACGGCTGACATAGACCCACCACAACCCACAGCTGACATAGACCCACGAAGAGTACAACCCACAGCTGACATAGACCCACCACAACCCACAGCTGACATAGACCCACCAAAACCCACAGCTGACATAGACCGACCAAGAGTACAACCCACAACTGACATAGACCCACCACAACCCACAACTGACATAGACCCACCACAACCCACAGCTGACATAGACCCACCAAGAGTACAACCCATAGCTGACATAGACCCACCACAACCCACAGCTGACATAGACCCACCAAGACTACAACCCACAGCTGACATAGACCCACCACAACCCACGGATGATATAGACCCACCACAACCCACAGCTGACATAGACCGACCAAGAGTACAACCCACAGCTGACACAGACCCACCAACAGTACAACCTACACCTGACATAGACCCACCACAACCCACAGCTGACATAGACCCACCACAACCCACAGCTGACATAGACCGACCAAGAGTACAACCCACAACTGACATAGACCCACCACAACCCACAACTGATATAGACCCACCACAACCCACAGCTGACATAGACCGACCAAGAGTACAACCCACAGCTGACATAGACCCACCAAAAGTACAACCCACAACTAACATAGACCCACCACAACCCACAGCTGACATAGACCCACCATAACCCACAACTGACATAGACCCACCAAGAGTACAACCCACAACTGACATAGACCCACCAAGAGTACAACCCACAACTTACATAGACCCACCAAGAGTACAACCCACAGCTGACATAGACCCACCAAGAGTACAACCCACAGCTGACATAGACCCACCACAACCCACGGCTGATATAGACCCACCACAACCCACAGCTGACATAGACCCACCAAGAGTACAACCCACAGCTGACATAGACCCACCACAACCCACAGCTGACATAGACCCACCACAACCCACAACTGACATAGACCCACCACAACCCACAACTGACATAGACCGACCAAGAGTACAACCAACAGCTGACATAGACCCACCACAACCCACGGCTGATATAGACCCACCACAACCCACAGCTGACATAGACCCACCACAACCCACGGCTGACATAGACCGACCAAGAGTACAACCCACGGCTGACATAGAACCACCACAACCCACAGCTGATATAGACCCACCACAACCCACAGCTGACATAGACCCACCACAACCCACAGCTGACATAGACCCACCACAACCCACGGCTGACATAGACCGACCAAGAGTACAACCCACAGCTGACATAGAACCACCACAACCCACAGCTGATATAGACCCCCCACAACCCACAGCTGACATAGAACCACCACAACCCACAGCTGATATAGACCCACCACAACCCACAGCTGACATAGACCGACCAAGAGTACAACCCACACCTGACATAGACCCACCACAACACACAGCTGACATAGACCCACCACAACCCACGGCTGACATAGACCGACCAAGAGTACAACCCACAGCTGACATAGAACCACCACAACCCACAGCTGATATAGACCCACCACAACCCACAGCTGACATAGACCCACCACAACCCACAGCTGACATAGACCCACCACAACCCACGGCTGACATAGACCGACCAAGAGTACAACCCACAGCTGACATAGAACCACCACAACCCACAGCTGATATAGACCCACCACAACCCACAGCTGACATAGAACCACGACAACCCACAGCTGATATAGACCCACCACAACCCACAGCTGACATAGACCGACCAAGAGTACAACCCACAGCTGACATAGACCCACCGAGAGTACAACCCACAGCTGACATAGACCCACCACAACCCACAGCTGACATAGACCCACCACAACCCACGGCTGATATAGACCCACCACAACCCACAGCTGACATAGACCCACCACAACCCACGGCTGACATAGACCCACCACAACCCACAGCTGACATAGACCCACCACAACCCACAGCTGACATAGACCCACCACAACCCACGGCTGATATAGACCCACCACAACCCACAGCTGACATAGACCCACCACAACCCACGGCTGACATAGACCCACCACAACCCACAGCTGACATAGACCCACCACAACCCACAGCTGACATAGACCATCCACAACCCACAGCTGACATAGACCGACCAAGAGTACAACCCACAGCTGACATAGACCCACCACAACCCACAGCTGACATAGACCCACCACAACCCACAGCTGACATAGACCCACCACAACCCACAGCTGACATAGACCCACCACAACCCACAGCTGACATAGACCCACAAGAGTACATCGTCTATCAACAAATTCAGCGTGGGACCCGTAAATGAACATTTTCTTCATGCGTGTCGACTCCATGAGAGGTGTAGAATGACAACATGGCAACCATAAACAAACATGTTCACCTGTGGTGAGAACTCTCAAACAGGAGAACTTCCGGTTGTTCAAGATGGTTGTGGAATCGAACTGACATGACAGAGATCTATATTCTATTTTCAGACGCGTATTTTTGTTGAGAATTAATTTGTGTAATAATAGCATAGTTATCTTGACATAGTTATCTTGACATATAGATGTCTGGTTGTAAGAGAAAGGTAGCGACTTGACACAACTAAATAGCGTGGTATAGTGAGCGGTAGTAACTGTCTGTACTGTAACTGTTGTGTAGGCCTAGTATATTGTGAGAGTTGTTATAACGTTAATACCGATAACATTTGATATTTTGGTGTTTACTAGAAGAATTATATATTGTATTAGGTATTAGTATAGGCTAGGAAATGTAACTGTCATAAATAACATAATTAGTCAGGCTCAGACCAGGCGAAGAGGTGAGTGTGTGATTTGTGTGGCGGCAGTGCTAGTATTAGGGTAGATGAAGTAAAAGTTATATGTAGGTTATGTAGAGTAGAAGAGAGACAGGTTCGGATGTAGGTTATATAGAGTAGAAGATAGACAGGCTCGGATGTAGGTTATATAGAGTAGAAGATAGACAGGCTCGGATGGAGTGCGATATTAGGACACATGAGAAGAGATTGGATCAGATAGAAGGCAAATCAAAATAGAAGAGAAACAAGAGAAAACGGAGGAAGTTTTAAATAAGCTGCAGTTGGGTAATCGAGGTGATAAAACAAAACCACTGTCAGTTAGGTGTGGGTTGTCAGTTAGGTATGGGTTGTCAGTTAGGTGTGGGTTGTCAGTTAGGTATGGGTTGTCAGTTAGGTGTGGGTTGTCAGTTAGGTATGGGTTGTCAGTTAGGTATGGGTTGTCAGTTAGGTGTGGGTTGTCAGTTAGGTATGGGTTGTCAGATAGGTATGGGTTGTCAGTTAGGTGTGGGTTGTCAGTTAGGTATGGGTTGTCAGTTAGGTGTGGGTTGTCAGTTAGGTATGGGTTGTCAGTTAGGTGTGGGTTGTCAGTTAGGTATGGGTTGTCAGTTAGGTGTGGGTTGTCAGTTATGTGTGGGTTGTCAGTTAGGTATGGGTTGTCAGTTAGGTGTGGGTTGTCAGTTAGGTATGGGTTGTCAGTTAGGTGTGGGTTGTCAGTTAGGTATGGGTTGTCAGTTAGGTGTGGGTTTTAAGTTATGTGTGGGTTGTTAGTTAGGTATGGGTTGTCAGTTAGGTGTGGGTTGTCAATTAGGTATGGGTTGTCAGTTAGGTGTGGGTTGTCAGTTAGGTATGGGTTGTCAGTTAGGTGTGGGTAGTCAGTTAGGTATGGGTTGTCAGTTAGGTGTGGGTTGTCAGTTAGGTATGGGTTGTCAGTTAGGTGTGGGTTGTCAGTTAGGTGTGGGTTGTCAGTTAGGTATGGGTTGTCAGTTAGGTATGGGTTGTCAGTTAGGTATGGGTTGTCAGTTAGGTGTGGGTTGTCAGTTAGGTGTGGGTTGTCAGTTAGGTGTGGGTTGTCAGTTAGATATGGGTTGTCAGTTAGGTATGGGTTGTCAGTTAGGTATGGGTTGTCAGTTAGGTGTGGGTTGTCAGTTAGGTATGGGTTGTCAGTTAGGTATGAGTTCTCAGTTAGGTGTGGGTTGTCAGTTAGGTATGGGTTGTCAGTTAGGTATGGGTTGTCAGTTAGGTATGGGTTGTCAGTTAGGTATGGGTTGTAAGTTAGGTATGGGTTGTCAGTTAGGTGTGGGTTGTCAGTTATGTATGGGTTGTCAGTTAGGTGTGGGTTGTCAGTTATGTAGGGGTTGTCAGTTAGGTATGGGTTGTCAGTTAGGTGTGGGTTGTCAGTTAGGTATGAGTTGTCAGTTATGTAGGGGTTGTCAGTTAGGTATGGGTTGTCAGTTAGGTAGGGGTTGTCAGTTAGGTAGGGGTTGTCAGTTAGGTATAGGTTGTCAGTTAGGTAGGGGTTGTCAGTTAGGTTTGGATTGTCAGTTATGTAGGGGTTGTCAGTTAGGTATGGGTTGTCAGTTAGGTGTGGGTTGTCAGTTAGGTATGAGTTGTCAGTTAAGTATAGGTTGTCAGGTATGGGTTGTCAGTTAGGTAGGGGTTGTCAGTTAGGTATGAGTTGTCAGTTAGGTATAGGTTGTCAGTTAGGTATGGGTTGTCAGTTAGGTAGGGGTTGTCAGTTAGGTAGGGGTTGTCAGTTAGGTATAGGTTGTCTGTTAGGTATAGGTTGTCAGTTAGGTGTGGGTTGTCAGTTAGGTATGAGTTGTCAGTTAGGTATAGGTTGTCAGTTAGGTATGGGTTGTCAGTTAGGTGTGGGTTGTCAGTTAGGTATGAGTTGTCAGTTAGGTATAGGTTGTCAGTTAGGTATGGGTTGTCAGTTAGGTAGGGGTTGTCAATTAGGTATAGGTTGTCTGTTAGGTATAGGTTGTCAGTTAGGTAGGGGTTGTCAGTTAGGTGTGGGTTGTCAGTTAGGTATGAGTTGTCTGTTAGGTATAGGTTGTCAGTTAGGTAGGGGTTGTCAGTTAGGTAGGGGTTGTCAGTTAGGTGTGGGCTAGAGAAGGTAATAGGAATTGGAAGTAAGGGAGATTTTAGTGAGGAAACAGTTTACAGGGCAGAGAGCTTTACAGAGAAGTGTGCAAATATAGGTGAGGGGTCAGTATTGGTAATATGGGATTCAATGGTGAGAGAGGTTGGCAGACATTTGTTTAAACAACACAACATGTTTGAAAAAATGGATATTGGGGGAGCAAAAATTAAGGACAGAGAGGGGAGAATAAAGTGGATAGATGACAGAGTAAACAGTCATGTTGTGGTAGGAACTAATAATGTAAAGAAAGATGGTACCGAGAAAATTATGAATAAATTCAAAAGTTTTATGGGAAAAAAAGTTCAGAAAGGTCACAATGATGGGCATTTGAGACAGAGCAGATGGGTCAGACTATCTAGATAATAAGATAATAGGTATCAACCGTAGGTTACAGGTGATGTGTGCAGACATGGGAATGGAATTTATTGATGTGAAAATAGACAAAAGTAAAATGTTAGATAGGGGAGGTTTACATCTAAATGAGATAGGACAGCATGTTGTAGCAAAGTATTTGTTCAATCATTGTGTTAGAAATTTAAACTAGTAAGGCTTATGAGGTATGAGACTAAAGATACGCCTACAATAAGGTTCTATAGACAATGTAGTCAAAGGGGAAAAGTTGGGGTCAGAAAAGTGTGTAATAAGTAGTGAAAAAGCAAAAATAATAATGATAAAGCAAAAGCAAAAAGTAGAAAAACAACAAAATTGCAAACTAAAATGTTTCTTTCCACATGTGAGAAGCATAGTAAATAAAAGAGACAAATTGGAACTGTATGTAGAAGAAGAAAAACCAGATATAATAGGGTTAACAGAATCATGGACAAATGAGGACATTGCAGTTAGTGAACTTGAAATTGAGGGATATACAATGTTAAGGTAAGATAGGGTAGGAGACAAGGCTAAGGGAGGTGGTGTTTTATTATACTGTATACATTCTATTAATATAACGATCAAAGAGGATTTATTATGTGGTTACAAAAAGGAAGTGGGAGTGAAAAAATAGGCTAAATTATGTTCTCAATCACTTGCAAAAGGGATTGTTCCACGGGATTGGAAAAATGCAGGAGGTATCCCCTTATTCAAAAAGGATAAAAAATCAGATCCAGCAAATTATAGACCGGTGAGTTAAACAAGCATAGTCTGTACATTGTTAGAGTCAGTAATAAAATAAAACATTGTAATGCATTTAGACAAATTTAATCTAATCAGAAATAGTCAGCATGGGTTTACTAGAGGGAGATCACGCTTAACAAATATATTAGAATTCATGGAGGAGGTTACTAAAATGATAGATAAAGGGGAGCCAGTAGATGTTATTTCTCTAGATTTTGGAAAGGTTTTTTATAGAGTACCTCATAAACGATCGTTATGGAAGTTAAAATCACATGGAATAGGTGGGGAAGTTGCCAAATGGATTGAAAATTTGTTAACGGGAAGAAGGCAGAGGGTGGGCATAAATAAGGAGTACTCTGAGTGGTGTGAAGTGAAAAGTGGTGTGCCACCGGGCTCGGTTTTGGGACCAATTTTGTTCTTGATATATATAAATGATTTGGACATTGATATGGGATCCATGATTGCAAAATTTGCTGATGACACAAAACTATGCAGTAGTGTCTCATCTAAAGCGGAAGTGGATATATTGATGTCGGATTTAGATAAAATTCGAGAATGGTCTGTAAGCTGGCAAATGGAGTTTCACGCAGATAAATGTACAGTCATCCACATGGGTAGATCCAATATGGAACATAATTACAGAATGGGCGAAAACAATATTAGAAGGATAGAAAAGGAAAGGCGCCTATGGGTTATAATAGATCACACAGATAAGGTGAGTGAGCAAGTCCAGGTAGCAGTGAAAAAGGCAAATGCAATGTTAAGTATGATAAAAAGAAATCATAAACATAGGAGCAAGGAAGTGATCGTCAAACTGTATAAAGCTTTAGTTAGACCTAGATTGGAGTACTGTTTACAGGTGTGGAGTCCTTATCATAGAGGGGATATAAACATGCTGGAAAGAATACAGAAAAGAGGGACAAAGCTGATAGTGGGATTCTAGAATTACAGTTATGAGGAAAGAGAAAAACCGGCCTACAGCGTTTAGAAAATAGAACAATTCGAGGTGACTTAATATATGTTTATAAGATAATCAAAGGAGCGAATAAATTTGACTATAACAAGCTATAACAAGAACAAGAGGGCAAAGCTACGAAATAACTAAAGAAAGTATAGTAATTAAGAAATATGTTTTTAGTCAGAAAGTGGTAAATGCTTGGAATGCATTGCAAGAGCGAGTAGTGGGAACAGGGACAATTAATGCATTCAAGAATAGATTGGATGCACATAGCTTTCAGAGATAGGAAATGTAAAAACAACTGGTTGCATACAGACTCTACAGAGTCTTCTAAACCAGTATAAAGACGTTCAGTTATGTTCAGTTAAGTTCAGTTAAGTTATGTGTACCAGTTTCCTCTAGTTATTTAATAACCTGGTCACGAAAACCAATTTATCTTGACCTGGGTTCTTTTCTCTCTTACTTCACACACAATAACTACATAAGAACATCAACACAAGAAAACATTCAAACTTGTGGGAATAATTAAACAAGATCATTGATTTATTACAAGTGTACGGTTTACAACATTGTTGAAACTAAACTAACTAACTCGTTCTATCTCAGGGGAAGTTAGCATTAGCTTGAATGGAATCCCTGGAACTATAAACCCAGTCTGGTAGTCTAAGCTAATATCTATGGCAATCTACACAAACCTTGTTCTCACTGATTAACTACCTTATGTAAAGTCACGTGTGCCCTTCGGCAGTTGGCAATGAAGTTGATCTCTGGCGGTCGCCGGCCTTGCGCGATGTAACAACAGCTTCGTACTAAGCTCTTGGGTGTGATCCCTGAGGAGTAATCTTATGGTACACCAAAGTTTCTATCAGGGGGCAATGGCTGTCCCCTCTGACCAACCTGGTTCAGATAACGTTTTCCGATGTAACCTGACATGCGCAGTCAACGAGCCAATCAGCGAGCCTGCACTTTCAGGTGCATCTATTCCGTACGTTCAGACATGAGCCGTTTATCTCTCTCTCTATCTCTCTCTCTCTCTATCTCTCTCTCTATCTATCTCTCCTTCTCTCTCTCTATCTCTCTATCTCTCTCTATCTCTCTCTATCTCTCTCTATCTCTCTCTATCTATATCTCTCTCTATCTCTCTCTCTATCTCTCTTATCTCTCTCTATCTCTCTCTATCTCTCTCTATCTCTCTATCTCTCTCTATCTCTCTCTATCTCTCTCTATCTCTCTCTCTCTTATCTCTCTCTATCTCTCTTATCTCTCTCTATATCTCTCTATCTCTCTTATCTCTCTCTATCTCTCTCTATATCTCTCTATATCTCTCTATCTCTCTCTATCTCTATCTCTCTCTCTATATCTCTCTATCTCTCTATATCTCTCTATCTCTCTCTATCTCTCTATCTCTCTCTCTCTATATATATATCTCTCTATCTCTCTCTCTCTCTCTATCTCTCTCTCTCTCTATATCTCTATCTATCTCTCTCTCTATCTCTCTCTATCTCTCTCTATATCTCTCTATCTCTCTCTATCTCTCTCTATCTCTATCTCTCTCTATCTATCTCTCTCTATCTTTCTTTCTGTCTATCTCTATCTCTATCTCTCTCTATCTCTCTCTCTCTATCTCTCTCTATCTCTCTCTGTCTCTCTCTATATCTCTCTCTCTATCTCTCTCTATCTCTCTCTGTCTATCTCTCTCTATCTCTCTCTATCTCTCTCTCTATCTCTCTCTCTATCTCTCTCTCTGTCTATCTCTCTCTCTATCTCTCTCTATCTCTCTCTCTATCTCTCTCTCTCTATCTCTCTCTGTCTATCGCTCTCTCTATCTCTCTCTCTCTATCTTTCTTTCTGCCGGATTTCAAGAGTTAACAATACTAACTGTGAGAATCATAACAAGAGGGAAGGAAGAAAACAGCCAGATGGAAGAAAGAAGAGCCATAACTGCAATACACAGAGAGACACACCACAGAAGATGGGACAGAATACGTAGAGATGGATCAATTACAAATGCAGGAGAGAATGGACGAGGTGGGATCTGTCTGAGCCGAAGAACCAGTAGACAAACATCAGGGACGACTGAAACATGTACAGTACATTCAGGGGCAGATTCCTGGTTTACTGCTGCAGAAACTCTGAGGAGAGATCAAACCAAGAGAGGCATGTTGTACACTACACAGACAGTGGTTGAACCAGGTGAGAGTCACAGACAGTGGTTGAACCAGGTGAGAGTCACAGACAGTGGTTGAAGCAGGGGAGAGTCACAGACAGTGGTTGAACCAGGTGAGAGTCACAGACAGTGGTTGAACCAGGTGAGAGTCACAGACAGTGGTTGAACCAGGTGAGAGTCACAGACAGTGGTTGAACCAGGTGAGAGTCACAGACAGTGGTTGAACCAGGTGAGAGTCACAGACAGTGGTTGAACCAGGGGAGAGTCACAGACAGTGGTTGAAGCAGGGGGGGGGGGAGTCACAGACAGTGGTTGAAGCAGCGGGGGGGGGAGGAGAGTCACAGACAGTGGTTGAAGCACTTTGGGAGTCACAGACAGTGGTTCAAGCAGTGTGGGGGGGGAGGGGAGTCACAGACAGTGGTTGAACCAGGTGAGAGTCACAGACAGTGGTTGAAGCAGTGAGGGGGGGAGGGGAGTCACAGACAGTGGTTGAACCAGGTGAGAGTCACAGACAGTGGTTGAAGCAGTGGGGGGGGAGGGGAGGGGAGGGGAGTCACAGAAAGTGGTTGAAGCACTTTGGGAGTCACACATTTACAGACCCTATGGCCATAGATTGACACTTTATAAACTAAATCACCAGCGAAGAGGGAATTACATTCGATTCTATCTCATTGTATTCTTTTTGGAGATGAAGAGGCTGATAGAATTTCAAGGGAAGGTAGACAGCCTCAAACTGATCTGGGTAAAACATGAAGAGGTTTACCAGGTGTAGATACGGGATGACGTGGGAAGCACAGCAGACATGACAACAACCAAATGACCCATCTTACCAGCTCAACAGAGGTGAGCAGGGAGTCATCTTTAGACTCCACACAGGCCACAAGAGACTGCGGTTCCCATTTGTTCAACAAACTAAGGATAGGACATAGAGATGGATGTGTCTGCGGCGCTGACCGCTGAGCATCTGCTACAGACGTGTTCCGATGGACACACTCTATGGAGATACCAGTTGTCTCAGGCTAACCACCGTGGCCTGCAACTATTAAGTGAAGCTTTGAGGGGACTCAGAACCAAGAGGTCTGCACTGAACCAGGCCAAGAGGAAGATCGTGGAAAGCATATTCTGACGCACCGTCTGGCCAACCTCTACACACCACAGTTGAAAATGTGCGACTAACTCATTCAGGTTTCAGTTTGTAGGGGCTAATTAGATCTATCAGGTTCTAGATCATTCTACTTTGTAGAGAATAAATCAGTCAGGTTCTAGATAATTCTACTTTGTAGAGAATAAATCAGTCAGGTTCTAGATAATTCTACTTTGTAGAGAATAAATCAGTCAGGTTCTAGATAATTCTACTTTGTAGAGAATAAATCAGTCAGGTTCTAGATAATTCTACTTTGTAGAGAATAAATCAGTCAGGTTCTAGATAATTCTACTTTGTAGAGAATAAATCAGTCAGGTTCTAGATAATTCTACTTTGTAGAGACTAAATCAGTCAGGTTCTAGATAATTCTACTTTGTAGAGAATAAATCAGTCAGGTTCTAGATAATTCTACTTTGTAGAGAATAAATCAGTCAGGTTCTAGATAATTCTACTTTGTAGAGAATAAATCAGTCAGGTTCTAGATAATTCTACTTTGTAGAGAATAAATCAGTCAGGTTCTAGAATGTTCTAGTTCGCAGGAAATAAATCAGTCAGATTCTAGAATGTTCTAGTTTGCAGATGCGTCTAATGAATTTAATTGCGAGCTAATATTTATTTCAAAGAGAGCACTGCTTTACTAATACCACCAAGCTAAGACAACCAAGCTAAGACAACCAAGCTAAGACAACCAAGCTAAGACAACCAAGCTAAGACCACCAAGCTAAGACAACCAAGCTAAGACAACCATTTTAAGACCATCATTATAGGACCACCTCGCTAAGACCACCAGAGACCACCTCGCTAAGACCACCAGAGACCACCTCGCTAAGACCACCAGAGACCACCTCGCTAAGACCACCAGAGACCACCTCGCTAAGACCACCAGAGACCACCCCGCTATGACCACCAGGTTAAGACCACCAGGCTAAGACCACCAGGCTAAGACCAAACCGCTATAACCACCAAGCTATGACCACCAGGCTAAGACCACCAGGCTAAGACCACCAGGCTAAGACCACCAGGCTAAGACCAAACCGCTATAACCACCAAGCTATGACCACCAGGCTAAGACCGCCAGGCTAAGACCACAAGGCTAAGACCAAACCGCTATAACCACCAAGCTATGACCACCAGGCTAAGACCACCAGGCTAAGACCAAACCGTTATAACCCCCAGGCTAAGACCACCAGGCTAAGACCACCAGGCTATGACCAACAGGCTAAGACCACCAGGCTAAGACCACCCCGCTATGACCAACAGGCTAAGACCACCAGGCTAAGACCACCATACTGAGACCACCTCGCTAAGACCACCAGAGACCACCACGATATGATCACCAGGCTAAGACCACCACGCTAAGACCACCACGCTATGACCACCACGCTAAGATCACCATGCTAATATTACCCCGCTATGACCACGCCGCTATGACCACTACGCTGAAACAACCACGCTAAGACCACAACCACACTGCTAAGACCACCACGCTAAGATCACCCTGCTCATTATACCCGGCTATGACCAACCCGCTAAAAATCACCCCGCTATGACCACCACGCTAAGACTACCACGCTAATGTCACCATGCTCAGACCAAGGTTAAGCGTTGTACACAAATGAACACTTTCTCCCTCAATGGGACAGCACTCTTGAAGTATATCTCTTGTACACGTACGTGGGCTGTACATAACGAATGTGCCCGTAAATGACCAACCCTAACCACAGACAAACAGATGATCTCGTTGGGATGGTTGTCAGTGATGGAAGGGCAAATAAAGGCTTTGGTTGGCCACTCTAAAGCCGAGCTCTCCAACTGAAGAGGCCCAGAAATGGCGATGTAAGAGTTTGACAAATTTGAGCCCTCGACACCCGTCCTCGTCTGCTGGAGAACTAGCTTCAATGTGATGTGGAGCTAGGCCAAGTCGAGGCTTTTGTTCCAGGCTTAGGGTGGCATTCTGTCCGTCAGAGGCCCGACACTCACTGGCGGCCCTATTTGGCTGCACGTGAGTTGGGGAAGGCGTTCGTGCGTAAAGAAGCAACATGGCCATTCTGGTAGAGCTGACTGCTATAGCGGTCACCTTTTGTCTGTGTACCCATTTGTTTGAAATACATGTCAGCGCAGGAAATAAGGCCACAACTTCTAGACGTCATCCGCTTTTGTCTTGGCTCAAATTTGGTGATAAATTGTCCAGCCTGTGAGCCATACTTGATGACTGACCTATGAGTCCCACTCCAGGGGCGTTGATGGGGCCCCCTTTCTGTTAGTGACTTTCCTTCACACATTTATACCTAATAATTGATTGCTTGCTAGATGTTATGTTTCCAATGAATTTATTCAACTGTATCAATGACTTATTTTACACTTTGTTCCTGACTTATGTCACGCTTTCAAACTAATTTTACGTTCGTTATATATGACTGTATTTACACTTTTCCCACATGGCTTTTCTCAATACTTAGGTCTGACTACTGATATTTTTGTACTTTTTAAAAACATGATTTTCTATGACAGGTGTTGAACAAGATCTAGTTTTAAGTCTATGAAAAAGGTTGGTTTTACGTGAATGTAAAAGGCTGGTTTTACGTCTATGTAAAAGGCTGGTTTTACGTGAATGTAAAATGTTGGTTTGATGGGTCTGTAAAAGGCTGGTTTACGTGTCTGTAAAAGGCTGGTTTACGTGTCTGTAAAAGGCTGGTTTAAGTGTCTGTAAAAGGCTGGTGTACGTGTCTGTAAAAGGCTGGTTTACGTGTCTGTAAAAGGCTGGTGAACGTGTCTGTAAAAGGCTGGTTTACGTGTCTGTAAAAGGCTGTTTTACGTATCTGTAAAAGGCTGGTTTCTGGAGGCTGTCCTGTGCTGCTAACGTTTGGCTGTCCTGTGCTGCTAACGTTTGGCTTTGCTGTGCTGCTAACGTTTGGCTGTCCTGTGCTGCTAACGTTTGGCTGTCCTGTGCTGCTAACGTTTGGCTGTCCTGTGCTGCTAACGTTTGGCTGTGCTGCTAACGTTTGGCTGTCCTGTGCTGCTAACGTTTGGCTGTCCTGTGCTGCTAACGTTTGGCTGTCCTGTGCTGCTAACGTGTGGCTGTCTTGTGCTGCTAACGTTTGGCTGTCCTGTGCTGCTAACGTTTGGCTGTCCTGTGCTGCTAACGTTTGGCTGTGCTGCTAACGTTTGGCTGTCCTGTGCTGCTAACGTTTGGCTGTCCTGTGCTGCTAACGTTTGGCTGTCCTGTGCTGCTAACGTTTGGCTGTCCTGTGCTGCTAACGTTTGGCTGTCCTGTGCTGCTAACGTTTGGCTGTCCTGTGCTGCTAACGTTTGGCTGTCCTGTGCTGCTAACGTTTGGCTGTCCAGTTCTGCTAACGTTTGGCTGTCCTGTGCTGCTAACTGCAAACATACGCGCAGCAGGGTTCATCTAGAATCAGCTGGGCGCAGCTTGGCTCCCATGTTGGCGCAGCTTGACTCCGCTGTACCTTCTTTTATTTAACACTATTTTTTTAAATTTACGCAGTCTGTTTTTGTTTCTTTATTTTCTTATTCTTATTTTTGTTACGATTACTTTTGTAAAATGATCCATTATAATTCCCAGTTGTAACACAGGCTGTCGGTTTATTTGACATAAATGGCACATGAAAGTGGTGGATGGCACGGAGTAGTGGAGAAGACCGCAACCATATCAGAAAAAAAAAGTTACATCAAATATTAGGCACACATAACATGGTTTCCCCAGGTGTGAACTGAATGCCAGACTTGTAAAGATACGTCACAGAAATTGTCTGTCTGAATCAAGAACTGACGGATATCACAAACATCTAGAGGGACTAGCAGACAAGACACCTCTAAGGGGCAGGGGGCGGGGGCCGGGGGGGGGGGGGTCTCGGTGACATGGCAAATCTGGCCTGATAACAGTTGATAACAATAGCGTAGGCTATCTGGTCCCTACTTGATATTACTGTATCAAGTCCTCCGCCATTAGTTAGAAATGTTTTCCAAGTTCTTGAACTCAGTGGACTGTTTACGTTTGATATTGTTGACATGTTATGTTAAGTTGACAGAATGTCCCGCTAAGTATTATATCATTCATGACCTGTCAATCTATCTTCGTTCTCCTATATTTGCTTTTGGTCGTCAGCAGACAGTACTTCATGTAGTGAGTTATGTTCTGTGTGGATCCTGCGTCCAGCGTCAGTTTGTGCATTTCAATGTTGAATGACAACAGTGCAGACGTACATTCATGTTGTACTTCTGTGGGCACTACAACAACATCAGAGAAAAGTCAAAATTGTGATCGTAAAAGGGGCGAGAGAGACATGCCCGACAACAAGGCTCACTGTGTGACTGATAACTGACGTCATTTGGGAAGTCGTTTCAAGAATGGTGCAGCTTCTTATTTGTCGGCACGGTTGACGCCAGCACCTGGTACGATATACTACTACGTTACCTCTCATAAGGGCCCGCCTTAAAGTTAAACGAATTGCCAATTTGTCAGCTCAATATCCACAGCCGTATGGTTGGTCGTGACAACCTGGCAGATATAAACAGCCAACAGGTGGGATACCACGCGCTGGTCGCCAGCCTCTGAGACGCACCTTGGTCCTTCTGATGGGGAAGTGTAGACACGAGAACAGGGTTCTGATGGCAGGTTCTTGTAAGTCACGTCGCCTGGCCTCCCTGCTTAACTTGGTCTGCGGCTGTCGCCTGGCCTCCCTGCTTAACTTGGTCTGCGGCTGTCGCCTGGCCTCCCTGCTTAACTTGGTCTGCGGCTGTCGCCTGGCCTCCCTGCTTAACTTGGTCTGCGGCTGTCGTTGGCCTCCCTGCTTAACTTGGTCTGCGGCTGTCGCCTGGCCTCCCTGCTTAACTTGGTCTGCGGCTGTCGCCTGGCCTCCCTACTTAACTCGGGCTACTGCCGACAGGAAGTACGAGGGAAAGCCAAGAAATGGCTAGATGGCGGTGGAGCTGACCTGAAATATGTGTACATAACATGATGATTCCTTGGGAGATGTGTACATAACATGATGATTCCTTGGGAGGTGTGTACACAACATGATGATTCATTGGGAGATGTGTACATAACATGATGATTCCTTGGGAGGTGTGTACATAACATGATGATTCCTTGGGAGATGTGTACATAACATGATGATTCCTTGGGAGATTCAAGATCCAGTACACAGGAATTTAGCTTCGCATATTTGGATAGCACTTTTGGATGTCCCATGTGTCAATTACTTCCACTCTGGTGAGTCTAAAACCTCAGACATTGGGGCCCTGCATGTTGAGACAGGATGTCATGTCTTTATGGATGGATTGAACATTGGACTCCAACTCATAAAAGTTGCGGAAAGGCAGAAGAGCTTCAGGAGTACCGTAGGAAAAGTATGATAGTTACAACCAACCCTTCTACAAATGAGCTCGGTCCTCGCCTCGGTAAATGACAGTGGCATCCTAGACTGCTAGGCGGAAAGTTTACAGTTGGGAACATAATACAACAAAACATTTCAGGCATTGCAGACAAGACGGACCAACTGCTCAAAATCTGTCATGGCAACAAAGTCCACATTGTAGCCCTACCGGTAGCAAACCCAATCAACATCACTGGATACACTCAGTACATCTGTCGGTACAAGAACTATCGAGGGCGTATAACACTTAGTACTTCAGTCGGTACAAGAACTGTCGAGTGCGTATAGCACTCAGTAATTCAGTCGGTACAAGAACTTTCGAGGGCGTATAACACTCAGTACATCTGTCGGTATAAGAACTGTCGAGGGCGTGTAACAATCAGTACTTCAGTCGGTACAAGAACTGTCTAGGGCGTATAACACTCAGTACCACTGTCGGTACAAGAACTGTCGAGGGCGTGTAACACTCAGTACCGCTGTCGGTACAAGAACTGTCTAGGGCGTATAACACTCAGTACCTCTGTCGGTACAAGAACTATCGAGGGCGTATAATACTCAGTACCTCTGTCGGTACAAGAACTATCGAGGGCGTATAATACTCATGAAATGACATGAAAGCTGAGGTACGAAAGTTCTCAAATGGTACTTCTTCTTCTTCTTCTTCTTCTTCTTCTTCTTCGTTCGTTCTCAATCTCCCACTACCAAACCCTGAAAGCGCTTAAGTAGCAGAATGTAGTCCAGAGAACGGAATGCGTTGTGTCGTAGTTTTACAGCTTGTCTGAGATATTTGTACCTTTCGGTCCAACACATCCGACTTCAGCAAGTATCTTTTGAGTACCGGGTTAGCATTCCCTCTTCGATCCCTTCTCCTTAGCCAGCCTGCCCTACTGCAGCCTGTTATCCAGGATCACCGCGTGGAGGTGTAGAAGGGTTTTGGCAGCTATGGTTCGCTGATCACTGACCACTCCAGCTTATGCGCTGCTCAGCATCTTGGCAAATGTTACTGACATTCGTATGCAGAAGGCCCTCTGCTGGATCAATGAAACCAAATATACCATATATGTTTACTCACGTCCCCCCCCCCCCCTCACTCACACCCCACCCAACACAACTACAGGAAATACAATTCATATAAAAAGACAATCAAAGTGTGAAACTTGTGGATGGTGGGTTGGTTGGGACGAGTGTGGGACATAGTGGATGGTGGGTTGGTTGGGACGAGTGTGAAACTTGTGGATGGTGGGTTGGTTGGGACGAGTGTGGGACATTGTGGATGTTGGGTTGGTTGGGACGAATGTGGGACATTGTGGATGTTGGGTTGGTTGGGACGAGTGTGGGACATTGTGGATGGTGGGTTGGTTGGGACGAGTGTGAAACTTGTGGATGGCGGGTTTGTTGGGACGAGTGTGGGACATTGTGGATGTTGGGTTCTTTGGGACGAATGTGGGACATTGTGGATGTTGGGTTGGTTGGGACGAGTGTGGGACATTGTGGATGTTGGGTTGGTTGGGACGAGTGTAGGACATTGTGGATGTTGGGTTGGTTGGGACGAGTGTGAAACTTGTGGATGGTGGGTTGGTTGGGACGAGTGTGGGACATTGTGGATGGTGGGTTGGTTGGGACAAGTGTGGGACATTGTGGATGTTGGGTTGGTTGGGACGAGTGTAGGACATTGTGGATGTTGGGTTGGTTGGGACGAGTGTGAAACTTGTGGATGGTGGGTTGGTTGGGACGAGTGTGGGACATTGTGGATGTTGGGTTGGTTGGGACGAGTGTGGGACATTGTGGATGTTGGGTTGGTTGGGACGAGTGTGGGACATTGTGGATGTTGGGTTGGTTGGGACGAGTGTGGGACATAGTGGATGGTGGGTTGGTTGGGACGAGTGTAAAACTTGTGGATGGTGGGTTTGTTGGGACGAGTGTGGGACATTGTGGATGGTGGGTTGGTTGGGACGAGTGTGAAACGTGTGGATGGTGGGTTGGTTGGGACGAGTGGGGGACATAGTGGATGGTGGGTTGGTTGGGACGAGTGTGGGACCTCCATGTGTGGCCCCAGTAATGTAAATGCTGAACTGCATTGAGTCAGACTGGTGCGTCTGTTTGGAAGATTTGCCGGATTCTAAAACTGACTTTTGGAGCAGAACATTTCCGTTTCTAGTTCTGGTTCTAGTTGAACAACAAAAATAAGAACTAATGTACAACTGGAATTTGGACAGAAATTATCAAAGAAACAACTACAACTTGAAATCAGAAACATGAAAGCACAGAATTCATATAAAACTGGAATTTGGAAAGAAATCAACAAAGAATTCGGTCAAAACTTGAGTTAGAGAGAAAGAAACAAAGAGACAGGAAGCACTAATGTGAGCAAAGAGAGAGCTCTTTGTCTCAGGCCGAGACGTGAGATAGGTTGTTATGTCTCTAGCTGACTGATCGCAGGCACACATGGCTTGGTTACATGTCTCTGACAGACTATCCTGGCTACATGTCTCTACGTGACTGACAGACTCGCCTGGCTACATGTCTCTACGTGACTGACATACTAGCAGGGCTACATGTCTCTAGATGACTGACAGACTAGCCGGGCTACATGTCTCTACGTGACTGACAGACTCGCCTGGCTACATGTCTCTACGTGACTGACAGACTCGCCCGGCTACCTGTTTCTAGATGACTGACAGACTCGCCCGGCTACATGTCTCTAAATAACTGACAGACTCGCCCGGCTACATATCTCTAGATGACTGACAGACTCGCCGGGCAAAATGTCTCTACGTGACTGACAGACTCGCCGGGCTACATGTCTCTACGTGACTGACAGACTCGCCCGGCTACCTGTCTCTACGTGACTGACAGACTCGCCGGGCTACATGTCTCTAGATGACTGACAGACTCGCCCGGCTACATGTCTCTAGATAACTGACAGACTGGCCAGGCTACACATGAAGATAGGCTAACAATTAAAGGACGTCTGTGTACTATAGAACGTTGTCCACCCCCCACTATGCCATGACACCCACTCCCTCGTCTCCTGTGCCGTGAGCCGGCCTCTCTCAAATGGATGTTGGTGTAAACACGGTGAGCAGCCCAGATAAGCCAGAAATGTGCGCGCGCACAAACGTTTACTGTACCCGGACACAGAGTCTGGACACATTATATTCTTGGCAAAACAAAGAGCTGAACTGCTGACGCTAAAAGATAAATACCGGGACGGTTTTTGAGTAAATTGCGCGCAATATTTACCAGTGTCCGATAGTAGGGTATCAGACTGTTATCTGCCAGTTCTCACCAGCCGAGAGCTCAGCCCTGCGTTTTGTGGGCCACGAAGAGTAGGCCCGAAGCCGCATGGCCTGAGCGCGCCTCCCAGCACCCGTTTCCATAGCAAGGCAACCGCTGAAACTATTTAGCTGTTCACTGCTCGACTCTGTTTACCAGGTTGTGGAAACCTACCGCCGACGGATCACAAACAACGTATGTTTTCATTCCTGCATTTATCCGCCATGTTCGTCTGGCTAAAACCAACATCCGCCACTGGGTCCCGTTGCCAAAAGCAATGCTCGGCCTATGACGGGAAATGCCCACTGCGCAGCCGCAAAATAAAGTAAACGGAAATGGAAGCTGGAGGAACCAAGGAGAGCGCGCGGTGGGGAGTCAGTCGGAGAAAAATACAACTAGCGGGGTCTTCAAATTGTTGATGTCTGGCTATAACACCGATCCCTCTGGGCAACACTGCTGGGACTACGTCTTTTGCTTTTATTAGCAGAACAAGCTAAGCGGGTGTGACGGCAGCCATTGATTGTCATCACGTGCTCCAACCATGAGATGTTGCTAAACCGATGGTATCAGTAGGGGAGGGGGGAGAGGGGGGGGGGCATGACGACATCTATACCCGTCCACCGCGTGGTACGTTCACTTTGTTTGATACATGTTGTTGTTGTTGTGTAATGCTCACAATGATTATGTTTACCATTGTGTGCGTCTGTAAAACAAACAGCGTTGTAGTGGCTTTCATTAAAACCCCAAGCGTGCTGATGAAGGTGGACAGCGGTCACCCAGGCGGTTGTGCTAGGCTTGGCTTCATTTGCATGACACTCACTACTACGAGGATAAAGTCGATCCACATCTCGTGAGTCAACAAACTGCTTTGAAAACAGTACGTTTGCAGGTAGCGATACTTGGAAGAAAGACAGTTCCCTTTGTTAGCATGGTGTACCTGGTCGTGGTGCAGCGTCCTGAACAGTAGGTCATTTACATATACCGGGTACAAGTTTGTGCTAGACGAGGTACACGTCTGTTAGACCTAGTACAAGTCTATGTTAGACCTGGTACAAGTCTGTAAGACATGGTACAAGTCTCTATGTTAGACCTAGTACAAGTCTGTGTTAGATCAGGTACAAGCCTGTGTTAGACCAGGTTCAAGTCTATGTTAGACCTGGTACAAGTCTACGTTAGACCTAGTACAAGTCTGGGTTAGACCTGGTACAAGTATATAAGTCTATGTTAGACCAGGTGTGCCAGAGCCGATCGATTTGATGGAGCCCTGTTGCAGACGGTAAAGGGGTCTGCTCTATTCTATCTCACTCTAAACAAATTCAAGTAACACTAAATATCAACACAATACAACATATTCTTTATTCCAGTAACCCTACCAACTATAAACTCTCTAACAACTGACATTTTTTCTCTCACACACTTATCTAAAACACACCTACCGCTAAACCTAACCTTATCGATACTGTCATTGGCCGGTTCTTTGTCCTCTCCTAATCTGGCCTGTTGCGATCGAATTTCGTTGAGGATTGTCGCTGATGGTGAATTTCGTAGGTTCTAAACCCAGGTATGACGTCCGTGGTCCTGTTCCTCTTTGTCGGCGGTAGATCAAAGTGGTCTCGACGTGATCAGGATAGCCTGCGTCAAATTTGATCCATGGGATCACTGGAAAACTGCCTCTAGCTGTGACTGACAACTTACATTGGCGTGATCAAAGTGATGTCTACGTGATCAGTGAGACTGCGTCAATATGACGAATAGGATGACTGGCAGACTGCCGCTATAAGCTACTGACGACGGGTAATTACGATCAATACATAATATGAGGATAGTTACCTTACTTGCTGCGTGTCTGTCTCAACTGCATATCTCTGTCGCCTGCCCTCCACTGAGCGTCTCTTTCAAAAGTGTTCTAATGTAATGTCCCTCACGTCTCTCCACCGGGATTTATATTCGATCTGCATCCCCAGCTCGCGTGATTTCCAGAACGGCGCACGTTTAGTCCCTTTGTTTGCTATTAATCCCCATCCTGTTGACGTAGTTTCCAGAAGACACGGGAATGACGCCGGCAACAAGTCTACCCGTCTACCCCCGCTACGGGCTCGTGTGGACACAAGGCTGGTGTTACATAGGTTTCTTAAATGACCTAAACTCCCACCTGCGCACTTTGAGACAAAAACGTACGTTATTCGTGTTGGTTACTTCAATTCTGGCGGGACTAAGTTCAGCTGCACTGACTCAAATTCCTGCGGGACTGAGTTCAGATGCACTGACTCACATTCTGGCGGGACTGAGTTCAGCTACACTGACTCAAATTCTGGTGGGACTGAGTTCAGCTACACTGACTCAAATTCCCGCGGGACTGAGTTCAGATGCACTGACTCACATTCTGGCGGGACTGAGTTCAGCTGCACTGACTCAAATTCTGGCGGGACTGAGTTCAGCTACACTGACTCAAATTACACGGAAAAGAAAAGAAATGGTAGTCTAAGCTCTTCCTATCTCCCCCCCCCCCCCCCCAACTCTGTTAAATGTTAAAACATGTCTACGCTCCTTCTGTGTATTGTCCCTACAGCTGAGATATGTTACACAGGTACACGTCTATGTTAGACCAGGTACAAGTCTATGTTAGACCAGGTACAAGTCTATGTTACACAGGTACAAGTCTATGTTAGACCAGGTGTATAGAACTTGAAAAGATTACAAAACTGCAATCCATGACCGATAGAAGAGACTGCAGAGCCCAGCTGCAGTCAGAGAAACTCCGAAGACTGACTGACCATCCAATGCACCAGGGACTAAACAATTTGGGAAATGGGAAACTAAAGCGAAGAAACTTTGCAGAAATAGCCAAAGCAAAGATGCACGAAGATCCCATAAACGCACTAACAACACCAAAACCCATCACTACTGTACGAAAACCTACCTGGAGGCAGGATATATTTCCAGAGGTGGTAGAAAATATACCAGGTATTGCAAACAAAAACTGCCAGACTGAAAAAGAAAAGAGAGATACTACCCTAAGCTTCATAACGAAAAGCTACCCAAGCATGGATTGGACCCATGCATACACCGACGGTTCTGTAACAAATACTACACAGAACGGAGGGGCAGGAGCATTCCCGAACCTACCAAATGGCAGACAAATAACACTGTCATTCGCTACTGGTAAGTACACAAGCAATTTCAGAGCGGAGGCAGAGGCACTGAGGGCGGCAGTGGAAGAAATGGTGACACACAAAGAAAATGAAAGCCATATAGTCCTGCTTACAGATGCTCTCGCCGTAGTCACAGCGCTAAAAAGCCAGAAAAATACTGAGCTTAATGACTTAAGAGCAGCACTCTGCAAACTGTGCCAGCAGTCCGCACCAAAAAGGGTAGTGGTACAGTGGGTCCCATCACACTGCAACATCCAAGGCAACGAGGAGGCAGACAGACTGGCAAAAGAAGGTGCAAGACTACCACAAACAGATACCAGTATGACGTACGAAGAGTCAAAACGGCTTATCAAAGCCAGATACATGATCAAATGGGAAACCGAACATACTGGTTACACCAAAAACGATGCCTATTACCAGTTGAACCGAAGAGAGCAGGTCGTTGTCTTCAGACTTCGCACTGGCCACAATAGACTGAGGTACCACCTATTCAACAAATTGAAGATAGGGTGTACCGACGAATACTGGTAAAATGACCGCTGAACATCTGCTGCAGAACTGCCCGACATACGAGGATCAGAGAGAGCAGATGTGGCCATCACCAGTGGAACTGCAAGACAAGCTCTATGGCAGTGGCGACAGCCTCAGGATGACCGCCGCTTTTTTTCGAAAAAATAATGGTTACTGTCTGACTGCGTACGAGGAAGAAGAAGAAGACCAGGTGTATTATCTATAAATATCACTTGTTCTTATCCACAATCAACACGGCCCGTTTCATATTAGTTGGATAGGACATGAAAGGAAAAGACAGGACACGATAGGACACGATGTATCGGTTCAGCAATAGCAAATACACACACACAACACACACCATGGTCCCACATTTTCACACTCTTTACAAACCTCCACACTAACATTATATTACGCAATTACCTTCAGTTACACACACCCACACACACACCCACACACACACACCCACACACACACACGCGAGTACATTCTCACAAACACTCACACACACCCACACACACACCCACACACACACACCCACACACACACCCGCGAGTACATTCTCACAAACACATGTAGGAAAGAGTTCCTCAAACGTTACCCCGAGGCTCTCTCCAGACAAGCCTGGCCAGTAAGTTACCATCAACACGCAATATGACACGTCTTCACCTGGAAGCCACCTTGACCAACAGCCTGATTCCATACCCCATTCCAATTGCCACCTAGTTTCACCAAGGTGGATAGACTTCCACGTCACAGGGTGCTGAGAGGAGGAACTCTTGTTTGTGTACCAACCGTCCAAGATTAGCCGTAAGCCCATTAGCAGCGGCCGAGCTGACCGACAGATGAAGTCCCCCCCCCCCCCCAGCCCCCCAAGCGTGTGGCCACCAGGCTGAGCGCTAAATGAGGGCTCACGGATGACCTATAAATGCTGGTCTCTCGTGAGATGTTGCTGCTTGAGATCCTATCTCCCTGCTCCAACTGGGCCGAGGGTCACAGAACGGACAATGTATTTAGCCACTCGGTAACCCCTGGCAGGGGTCATGTACGTCACTGCACACTTAAGACTTCAATCAAACAGGTTTGACAAACTTGGCACAAAGTCCAGATTGGTAACTTCACCCTGCCATGTCTAGGAATGTAACACTTAGCCCGGCCCTGTCTAGGAATGTAACACTTAGGCCGGCCCTGTCTAGGAATGTGGGGACTGGAGGTTGGGGACAGGAGAGTGGGAACAAGAGAGTCAAGCCTGGTCTGTCCATCCTGTAGACACTAGGTCTGGTCTCTCCATCCTGTAGACACTAGGGCTGGTCTCAACATCCTGTAGACACTAGGGCTGGTCTCAACATCCTGTAGACACTAGGGCTGGTCTCAACATCCTGTAGACACTAGGGCTGGTCTCAACATCCTGTAGACACTAGGGCTGGTCTCAACATCCTGTAGACACTAGGTCTGGTCTGGTCTCTCCATCTTATAGACACTAGGTCTGGTCTCTCCATCCTGTAGACACTAGGTCTGGTC